>VYZW01006457.1:40612-107194 GCA_013401315.1 Balaeniceps rex | reverse complement strand
CCGCGCCCGCCTCCCCTCCCTCCTTCCCTCCTTCCCTTCCTCCCTCCCTCCCTCCTTCCCTCTCTCCCCGCCCGGCGGCGGCTCCACGACCGCTGTCACCCCCCTCCTCCTCCTCCTCCTCCTCCCGCCCCGCGCCTCCGTCGTCCCCCCGCGCCGGGCCTGGCGGGGTGTGGGAAGGTGGGGTGCACGGGCGTGCTGACCGCTGACCTCTCCAAAAACTCCAGCGATGACCTCTGGAGCCACGCACGGCGTAGTCACGGGCCATCGGCAGCACGTTGTGGTGCCGTGTTGCTTATACAGCCCGACGCGTCCGAAACAGGAGCGTAAATGATGAGTCTGGGGACAAAACATCCTGGCGTGAAGGCGTGAGGGTGTAAGGAGTGGGTAGGGAAAGGTGGAAAGCAGAGAACATGGCAGCCCTTGCACCAGGGTGCTGATCGCGGCGTAGGCACGAGGATGAAAGCACCAGCGAGGTGTTGCTTCAAAGCCCATTTGAGTCGACTAGCCAAAAAAGCCATAATGAAGTGAACTTCACAACAGCGTGTAGACTAATTGCAGCAAGGGATCTGCAATTAGGTTTTCAATGGGCACGCAGTGGAAAGAGGGGGCAGGGGGGGATGCAGATGCCATAGAAAAAAGAGAAAAATGTTAGTATCAAAATAGAGCAAAAACTGAGTTCCAGACATGTTCTGAGGGGGGGGAGAATGGAAGAAGAAGAAGAAAGCATTGAGGGAGCCCTTCACAATATGGGGTTTGTTTGGAAAGATGTGAGCCCGCCATACAGCAGCTCTCACAGACATTATGAGCATAATGAAAAGATCTTTCCTGCTCTCCCTCTGTTCCTCAGAAGATTATGAGTGTTTGTGGTATTGAAAGGTCTCAGATGAAATTAATCTCCCCAATCTGTGCTGTTTGTGGTAGACAATACATTGCGGTGGTGTCCCGTACACCTACGTCATCTGTTGTAGGTTTTGGTCCTTGTTCCGAGAGCCTGCAGCTGATACAGATCATTACTTCACAGTCTTTTTAAACCAATGTAAAGTGCTTTCTAAAAGGGAGATCCATTTTCCTCCTGCAGCTTATAACCAGCCCTCGGTCCCTCCCAAATGCTGGCCCAAATATAGGTGAGGCCACACGCACCAGCTCAGAGGATGGTCGAAGCTAAAGCTAGCTCCATTTCTTTTTGCTTTTGATCTCATCCCAGAGCTGGTTCACCACACAGCCGTGTCAGCACAGTGCATCTATGTTAATATTTTGGTTTGGATTACGAGTGCCTTTTTGAACCAACTCTCTAGATCATTCCGGTTTACCATGCTGCGATTCACATTGCAGAGGGATTTGAGAACAAATGAACGGAGTTGCTTTGGGGTAAAACAAAAGCAGAAGGAGGGAGCACACCTAAAGCACTCCAACCACTGATGGATGTTCATTAATGGACATTCGGTCTGCAGGGCGGGAACACAACTAGCCCAAAGAAACACCCTTGAAATACATACAGCATGGGTGGCAGGTCCTCAGTAGAGCCCCACTGCTTGGCAGATCCATGCCTGTTGTGCCGTCCTAGGTGCTAACGTAGACGTAGGTGTATGTGCCAGCGAAAGGGGGGAGGTGAGGCAGCACAGGCATAAGCAGCCAGAGAAGGCAGGGCCACTTCTTTGGGGAGAAATATCACTCCTGCCAGATTCAAGAGACCATGAAATCGCAGCCAGAGGGAGAACTGACAATCACTGAAAGGACAAGGGATGCCCCAAGGGCAAAGGATTGACTGAGGTTGCTGAGCAAAACTGGAAATAACAAACAAGTCCCATAGTGGACCACTGTCTCTCTGCTCATTTTGTGTATCTGGGCCCATAAAAGGCCCAGGAGTAGGTTCAGCCTCTGCCCCACAACCTATAGGTCACCACTGCTGACCTAAAAACCTGCTCCATGGCTTTCTCTCCTGCGTGGAGCTTGGCACGCAGCACCCTCTGAGCATGTTTATGCTGAAAGCTGTGTTGCAATGCGGAGTTACCTTCCCAAGTGCGTACCAGAAGCTGTGCAGACATGGAAACAGAGAGCTCCCACTTTTTCCTTCACCCTCTTTAGCCAGATTTTGCATGTAGCTCTGTGGCTTGTATGCATTTGTACACAAAGCTTCATACAATATTCATGCAAAGCTATTTCAACTATTTCTGTGCTGTTGTGCACTGTGCAATGTAGACGTTGCTTCAGAAATAAATGCTAAATAAATAAATAAGTGCTAAATAAAATCTGTCAAGGTTCAGATTTATTTATTTTTGCCACTTATCATTTGGTAGATTTCAGTCTGATTCCTGCCTCCCAAGTCACCTCTTCTACTCTGAAGAGTATAAGATGCTGCTAGTCTCCTGTACTCCCTGCTGACATTTCTGCGTTCATCCTTCGCAGTGCATCAGTTCCAGGAAGGAAAAGAAACACAAGAACTGCCAGAACAGCCAACTGCCTACATCACGTGGAGAGGAGAATGCAGCTTCGACTGAACAAGACTCACTGTGCGGCTAGGATCAGCAAAGAGGAAGGGAAGGGGAATCTGAAGAAAAAGGAGCCCAGGTTTCACCCCACAGATGAAGGAATAATAAGGTGCCAGAGAAGCAGTGGGAATTAGGAGGCTGGGCAGCATGGGAGAAGGAGACGTGCGAGTGGGCAGCCAGCAAGAAATGTCAAATTATGTGAATAATAGAAGGAAACCGAGATGTGACCTAAGACACCGAGAGTGAGGGAAAGTCCACAAAAGAGTATTCAAGAACTAGGATGAAGCTCAGCAGAACGTAGGTCATGGAGACAGGGGGAGGGAGAGCCCAGGAAGGCAGGGTTTGAAGGCAGCAGAAAGACCAAAGAGAATGAGCATAAAATACAGTCCCTTTAATTTACTCAGGAAGACACTGTTCAGAAAACCACAAAATACAGGGTCCAGAAGCAGCAAGACAAAAAGTCCGGCCATAGGTGGTGGAATACAGATGAAAGACAGAACCAGAAGAGGACAATAAGGTGAGAAGATGGAGAAAAGGGTGCGTTTGCTAGGTATCGTCCTCAAGTAAACAGATATTTTAAGGAACAAGAGACTAAGACAGGTTTCTCCCCTCAGTTACACTGCAGTCGATCATCCCAGTGAAAAACGAATCTGAGATAAGAGGGAGGCCCCAGTCCCAGATTAGCTCTGACTGGACAACCTTCGGAGGCCTCTATCTCAGCAAGCCAAACATCTCAAAACTCTCAGCAAGGGCTAAGTAATAGGACTCTCACACGAAAAAAATCTCCGAGTCCGAAACTGTCTTCCATTCCTCTCCTGGTTTGGGGCAACAGCTGAAGGACTTGCTCTTACACGCTTTTGTAAATACGCTATTCTTTCACTGGGGTAATCAGCTGAAATTCTCCAAAAACAAATAATCCCAGATTCTCCATCCTAAACTTGAACATAGAAACTGCAAGGAGGGAGGCAGTGAGTTATCTGCAGGGAAGAAGAGACGATGATTGAGGAGCTCTGTTGCTAGGATGTTATGAGAGGTGTAATTCTGTCTGGTACAGAGGCGGTTATGAAATGGCTCATCTCTTACGATTATATTATTAAGTGGTAGAAATGCTGGTTTCCCTTCGCATTTCAGATATAGGGAATAAAGGGATGGCCTCTGCCCCACGGAGCTTACAAGACAAGAAACAGCAGGTGGCTGCCCCTGGTAATATAAAAGGAGCCCTGAGAAAGTAGTGGTTGGCATGATGGGCAGTGAATCCAAAACACACAGGCAAGGGGCAAGAGTTTCTGACCCCCATCTCACCATTAATTTCCTTCCCACTGGGAGCGAACCCCTACATCCCCATGCATACATTTGTCTTTCCCTCTTCCACCCCTGCTGATCATTAAATTCAGTTTAGATTAAATGAGGCCAATTAACACTTGTTACTTTTCCTAGGTTCATTTCTGACCAGTCACACTAAAATGAGTGCAGGAAATTGCAGAAATTAAGAGGAACATTGCAATTCCCTGTTTGTAAAATGAAAGCAATCGCTTTCCTTGCTTGTTGTAACACAGCCCTTCGGAGGCAGGGCGATACGTTATCTGGAAACATCCACTTGGGGACTATGCTTAAGACCCACAGCTGTCACTCCGCCTCTGATACTTTATTTTAATCTATTCTAATGTTAATTTTCTAAGCATTTCTTAATTGCATTGGATAATATAATAGGGTATAAATCTTATCAGCAAATCAGACTGACTTCAGTTTGTGTTATCATTACCATGGTTACATTATTATTACAAGTGAACCTTGCGCTCGTTACTAACCACAAACAATTCTAGCAAATAATCTCAACTGAAGCAAAATATCCTGGCAGTGTTTCCATTTTTTGTCAAACAAAACCAATTTCTCTGGGCGATAGGTAACTGCAGCATACCGATGATGCTCTTTGCTCTTCTCAGACTCCTTCAGCCTACATTTATTTCCTTGCATTTGTACAACATTGAAACATTTCCATGCTGTCAACAAGACGCAGAGGCCAAATTCCTTAAATATGGAATAGGATCTTTAACACAAACTCAGGATATTCAGATGACAAGCACTACTCCAGCCTGTCAAAACATTACTCCGTTTGTATTGTTATGGCAAAAACTGCTAGCGACTGCTCCATTAGGAACCATTGACAACTTGATTAGGTCCCTCAAGGGTCTGGTTTCTCCGTGCTCTAATCTGATCTGTGGTCTCCCATCAAAAGACACAGTCCCAGTTTCCCTCACCCCCAGTGCCACTGCCCACGTGTCAGGTGAAGGGACGGACATTTCCCATGGGGTCACTGCGATGATCTGACTCCCCCAGTCGGATGTATGAGAGGGAAACATGCGCTGGACCCGGGGAGGACAGCGATGCTGTCCCTTTCCCTGCAGCTGACTGTTAGTTTGGGCATTTCCTACATTTGGCTATTCCTCTGCTGCAGATCATTGTCCCACCAACTGTGCAGGGACCATGGCTGGAAAACAGATCGCTATTCTGATCTGAGTTAAAAAAATAACCTCTTCTTTCCTTTTTGTTAACCCAGATATTTCAGTGATCCACTTTTAAGCATGAGCATTTGCACTGGCATGACTGAGAAGGCAGAACTGTACAGGAATGAAGAGACAAGAGCAGGAAACCCTCCAGCAAAAAGCTCCATCCAGAGGGAATGTGGAACGAAGGATGGACTATTTGCAAAGTTACCCAGGAGGCCATGGAAGAGGATGCAGAAGACAGCTGCTCGTGGGGAAGCAACATTAGAGCTTCTCCAGACATTCCTGTCAGACTACGAGCCATGCAAAGACATTAATTTCCTTTTTGCAGGCAGCAGCCCATCTGTTGAGTCAGGAAGAGGCCTGATTTTGAATCACTCATTGCTGCCTCAAATGGGGCGGTGCTCCCCAAGGCCATGAAAGACCCACTTCTGCTTAGCAAAGGAGCCAGAGCAGTGCAGAACCTCGGGAGAGCTGGTGAGCCCCGAGCCCAGTGACACTGCGGTCAGTGTGCTCCAGCAATGCCTCCTGCCTGCATCAGGTGTCAAACTGGCAAAGAAGATGCAAAACTTGCTTCTAGTCCCTGGATTAGGGAAGACGTGCGAGAGAATTGGATGGAAAGGGTGGAAAGCCAGGCAAGATCAGCTCCATTTTTACCTCTGTTTTAAAGGATAAGAGAGGGTCTGATAAGGACAACATGGGGAGGGGAAACATGGAGTTAAACAAACCAGTGTCGCTCATGATGTTCACAGCTGACAAGAAGCAGAGCTTGAAGCTACCCCCCTCATTGTTCACTATAAAGAAACTTTACTAGCATTTTAGCAAAGCATCTAATGCATCATGTCTTAGTGCTAACTGGTGGGGACGGCATTCCCTCCGCAGGCTCATGGACACAGTTTAAATGAAGTCAGAACTGGACTGCTCCGAGTAACACTTTCTTTCTAACTTGGTTTTTTCTTTCTCCCTCATCACCAAGCAGATTATGTCAGTTGAGTTCTGCTGCAATTACTTTTGATTCATCCTTCCAATATCGTGTCTGATGTTCTTGTGCTTTGACTCCTTTTCTTCTCCTTGCCTGGGTTTCATACTTACATTTAAAAATGCCTAACCCTTGGTGAAACGGACATCTGCTTAGTTTAACGCCTTCTTGCTCCCATGCTGCCAGTGTTCATCTCAGCACATCAGGCTGAGAACAGCCCTCACCAGCGTGGGCTTTGCAGAAGGATATCTATTAAACTGTGAATAATCAGCCACCAGGAGTGAAAGAACAGAAATGATGGGCTTAAATTACAGCTTGAGATTTAGACAGCCTGGGAAAAATTCCCAACAGAAGGAACTAGAACAGCGTGAGGAGGAGGAAGCTTCTCCATCATAAGATGTCTTCGACAAAAGGTTAGGCATGGATATGTCAGGATTGATAAAGACTCCAAGGGACAACAATGCACTGAGCGTGAGCTCATGCTCTTCAGGTCCCACATTAACGTAGGCTCCAATGGCAGCCAGTCCAGTAACGCAAGTCCATGCAAAGGCCAGACCCAGCCCTATCACTGCCTGCCTTCCCTTCTCCTCTCCCTCTGCCTTCAGCATTCGATCTGCCCGAGAGAAGCACACATCCTTGCTTACCAGGAAAGGGAGTCCCACCATACCTGTGCTTGGCTACACAGGGATCTCTTCCTCCTGCCATCACCAATACCTCTGATCTAGCCTTCAGAGACCTACCCATGGCAGCTGCACAGAGGACCACTCATGCTGCTGAGCCCTCCCTTGCTCCTTCACCTAGCTAAGACCCTCTGCTCCCCCAGCAAAACCCATCTGCGTTCCCCTCTCAGCCCCACGTGCCCAGGAGCCCCGCTCTGCTCCAGCTCTCTGCCAAGAGGAGGAAGGGCAGAGAGCGGGTCTCACCTCCAGCCCTCCTTTTTCCCTGTGCTGCAGCGGAGAGACAACCACACAGGGGTAGGGAGGAGGGAGGCAAAGCGCAGCAGGGTAAGAGAGGCAATGCTGGGGCCAGCTCTGCTTTGGGGACGCTGCAAAACCATGGTAACATTGCTACTATAATTAAGTATAGCAGCAGCTCTCTTGTTATGCAGTAGTGTAGCACCGTTTCAGCCTGCGTGGACGCTTCCCCCATAGAGGGCTAACCTAGCCAGCTCATGGTCAGTAGTGAAGGTACAGTGATAGTGGCAGCAGCACGGCCCAAATGTTTTGTCCCAAACAGGCTTACACATTTTGTGCTTTCCCTGCTACCTGAATCATTGCGCCTACCTCACCACACATCCGTCAACAGCCACAGCTCAGCGTTCAAGCCAGGACCAGAGAGGTTCGTGCTCGAAGCAGTAAACCCTTCCCAGAAGAAAGGACATAATTTGCAGTACAATTTGCATTCAAACTGCCTGTGACAAGGCAGAGCTGGCTGCAGTTGCGCTCTTTGGATGGCCTTGGGACCCCTCAGCTGAAGCGGGCCACGTGATGGGAGCCTGGAGCTGGGCAGAAATGTTCACGGGAAGGCTTTCCAATCAAGCCTGCCTGCACGCTGTGGGAAGCTGAGCGAGATCAAACTGCACCCGCAACACGTTTTAGTTCATACAAATCTGATAGCAACAGCAAGGACTTTTGCCTTTTTTTTCCCCTCAGAAAATTCTAACCCTACGGCCATTGAAGGAGTTCATTCAGTCTCACCTGATGCTCACTTGGACAAAGACCCCTTTCCATCAGCTCCACTGCCAGTGAAAAATGACCCTTGAATATGAATCAGAGGCAACCTGCATGTATCTTGTTTGCACCAAACAGCACATTTTATGAGCTGGCTTTTAACCTTCTTTTGGATATGGGCAAGCTGAGGTGGGCTAAATAACTCAACCAAGGTCGCGAGACTTCAGTGTCAGAGGCAGAAGAGATTAGGTGTACCATCCCCTGTCATCTGGGCTCTCCCTTTAAATCAGATGTCGTCACATGTGTAAAGGAAGAAGGCTCAAAAGATCTTGGGGTAGTATCGGTCTGCTAGGCAGTCCTCAGTGCATCACTTCACTCTCACTGCCTCACTCTCACGTTCTTTGCATCTAAGAACCTAATTTTGCAATTAAGAACTTAACCTAAAATTTTAAGCTTTATCTCCACCCATTGTTTCTCTCCTGGTTTTCTATACTCAGAGGGTTAACAGGAGTCAGTCTCCTTTGGTGTATAACAACAACAAGTCAAGGAACCACTAAAAAAAACCCCAACATAAATCTCTCTGCCTGAAATAATTCCCTTTTCACCGTGCTAGGGAGAACAAACACAGACCCCTTGCTGTTGCTTAAGGCACGTGCCTGGAGGAAGGGAGGTGTCGCTGGCTCCAGGCTTTGCATCAGTGAGTCCCATAAAACTCGGAAGGTCAGGTGTGCAGTCATGGAGTCTGCGACACATAAACAGCAGGATGTGAATTGGAAAACTGACCTGAAATGGTACCTGAATCTCTGTTTTTTCCATTGTTAGACCATTTTTTGAGTATTGAGCCTCTTATCAATGTTGGCTTAAGAGGGAATATCACTTTTTAATCTTCTTTAATGAAGGCTTTGTCCTGGAAGAACACATTTTCTATCAACCCAGGCACCTGCAAACCCGCAAGAGAAAAGAATGGCATTTCAATTTCCAGAAATTATTGGCCCAAAACTTTAATCTGAATCTAACAGCTGAACTGTTCATTCAGGGCCTGCTGCATCTTTGTGTTACCATTTGCTGTATTAGCATCAGATGTGCAGACAGGAAATTTTTTTAGAAAAATAGCCTGCAACAGCAAGGCAGCACGGGGGAACTTATTTCACTTCAAAAGATGTTGGCATTGCAAATCAAAGCCTCTCCCTCACATGGCACTGCTAGTCATGGGACAGCGCTGCCAGCCCTGTCCCGGGACCAACTCAGCAGCCAGCCTGCCTGTCCCTCCAGGCCTGGAAGAGGACACCGGGGAGCGAGGGCTGCATCTGGTTTGTCCGGAGAAGGCCACTCCAGTTCTGCGATTTTAAGTTTGTCTTTCCTTTAAAAGGAAACCTAGTTTCTGGGAACCATTTTGGTGCCTCTGCAATAGGTTGAAATTGGTGCCCAGAACTGTTCCTGCTTTTCAGATGATTACCTCCAAGTGGCTCTCAGATTCCAACTGTTAGTCTCATGAATAATGTATTTCATTTCAAGCCTTTCATCTGTGCATAAGTTTTCCATCTATTTCCATCCTGGTCTCAGACACTCGTTTACCTGTAAAGCAGGAGAAGTTGCTATTTTCCCCATTTCTTTCTGGAGTCTCATTTCTCTCAAGCACTGCTTGCCAGTTCTAGCTCTTGTGCCGCCAAAATGCTATTTCAGGGGATGAGGTTCACATCCATCCTCTTGTTGCAGACTTTTGGGGACACCTCCTTTCCAGCAGCATCTACTCTGGCTGAAAAGTTCACTGCCTGCAGCTACTCTCTGTTCCCTGCTGTGGGTGACGGATCAGCCAGCTGTGTTCCTGTGATCGCTCCCTAACCCACGTCACCCACAGGGAGCCAGCTTAGCTCATGCTCACCCAACGAAACTGACTCCAGGGGCTCTCACAACAAGGAGAAGCTGCTTACAAGGAGCAGCACAGCAACCACCAAAGGAGGACATCAGAAGGTCTGCAGTGTGCCTCTTCAGTTGGGCCAGCAAAACAGCATCACACTTTGACATGCTGGTATTAGCGTGCTGCCTTGAGATCACCGTTTCCACTGCAGGACAGCCGAACTTCTCCAGGAGTTGTGCCAGGGCGTGTGTGAAATGTCCATAACTCCCCGTGCTTTCTTCATAATCACCTGGTGGCCAGGGACAAGTCGTTCAGATGATTTGGAATAGCTATGAGAGCACATTTAGAGGAACAAGCCTTCAAAGCAGGAATGCAGAGCTCAGCAGTCAAACATCCAGCAGTATCTGGATGCCACTTTTTTTCCAAATCCTTTCAGATGCAGCCTAAGGGGTTAGTATTGACTTTAAAAGCCAGGGGCCCTGATTCAACAAAAACAGCTAAGCACTTAATAACATTAAGCACATGCTCAAGTCTCTTCCTATTCAACAAAGCACTTAAGCACATACTTCACCCCTCTTAGATGGCCCAGAACCAAAACACTGACTTCTCAGAATTTCTTCAATCTTTATTTAATTTTGGAGGAGGGACAGGAATTTGAACCTTGATCCATGTTTTGCAAAGGGTCCCTATTTGCAAGTGAGTCAGACTCCAGCTCCAGACCTACACACCCAAATGCTGGCACATTCATGGTTTGGATTGGGATCTGAATTTTTCAGCTTGCGCCTCACTCTGATCTATGCTTATGTTCATTAAAGAGATTGAACTGCAGGCAGGGAGCTGTTAAACCATGTTTCTGTGCAAGGTTTAAATTGACGATGCTTTCCCCAGCTCCACCTAACTGGGATGCAGAACTGAGGCGCTACCTCGGTGTGTAGCGTGCAGATGCTCAGCCTGGGAGTGTGCAGGATTTGCAGAGTTCCTCCAATCTGGCTGCTCCTCCAAAAATTTAAACCCGCCACAGCCCAGCTCTGTCGCCCAACTCCCAGAGTCATGTGAAATCCTCAGCCTTTGGTTATTATTAAAATGCCATATAGCATTCCCTTAGCGGTTGCAGAGGGAAAGTGCAACGGGAGCGAGCCCGGCGCGCTGTGAGCCCGCTGGGGGATGCAGCCGAGGAAGGGGACTGACAGCCAAGAGGGAGAGCCTTGATCTGCCTCCGAGCTGTTGTTTCAAGCTTTCGGCAGACTGAGACAAACATCACCACATTGCTTTGCGCACATTTCCAAATGTCACTGCTTCCTCCAACACCTTCTTCCCTCCCGCCTTTTATTTTTTTTTAAATTTTGATTTGTTTATAACAAAAGCTGAGATCCTCCAGAGCGAAGCAGCAGGCATCAGGAAAAGCAGCAAACAAAAAAAGAAATCAAAACAAAAATACCTGGGCCACGTGGCAAAATCCGAGCCCGCTTCCCGTCTCACACCAGTGCCAGTTGCATCTCAGCGCGTGGAGCTCAACTCTTGTTCTCTCTTGCTTTGGCAAGGGAGCTCCAGGGCTGCTGGCAGGGCAGAATAAAGCCACAAAATAAAAGGCCAGACCCGTTCCAGGGAGACTGAAAACAAATAGTCTGCCAATTGTCTGGGTGAGCAGGGGAAGTGGTGCTCAGACATCTAAGGCAGCAGGAGGATGTGAGAGCCCTCCCATAGGCATTACCGGTTGCCTGGAGGAGGAAGAAAATGAATCTGGTTAAAAAGAAAAGGCAGAGTTCAAATAGCCGCATCGTGGACCTGCCAGGAAGAGCATCACTGGAGGGTTTGCTTATTAAATGGTTGCCAGAAGGACAAGAGGAGGAAGGAGCATCCAGCCAAGGGCTATAGTGCCCATAAGGAGGCTGTCGCTTTGAGCAACAAAAGGCCCAGGGAACCAGTGGGTCTTTCCTTGCTGGTCATGGCAGTGGAGACACCAGGAAAGTTAGAGCAGCTGGAGGGACCGGTTCATTCAGGCTTCCCTCCACCGCTGCTGGGGACCGACAGACATCCAGAGAAACAGCTCTTGCCCTTCCCAGGCAGCTAGACTCAAGGGGAGTCTGGCACAAAGACTAAACATGAGACCGGTAATGAGGAGAGACAGGCGTGACAAGTGCCTTGTGGGCAATGCCTGCCTTAAACCTGCCCTGTTAATTGGCTTTTCACTATACCTGCTCTGAACAAAAGCACGTGGGCTGGAGACACCGAGCATCCTTCATTTGGGTGGCAGATAAAGAGGCTGCAGTAAATGCCCCATCCTACCGAGCTGGAGGCAGAGATGGGGAGACACGTCACCTGCCCAAGCTAAGACACAGAGATGAGAACAGAGCTGGCACATGCACACAAATCTTACTAGTCACCATCTGGAGCTACTGCCACAAGATCAGGCTCCTTCACACCACTGGATGACAGAGTTAAACAAGGATTCCTCCTGGGAAAAATCAGACTTGAAGAAGGAAAAAAGAAAAAAAATCAACAACTCCTTGCAGCCCGGCAGCACTTTGAGAGCCTGTCACGCTCAGCTGGGCTCAGCCGTGTCGCTGGGAAGCGCTGTCAGCCGCCCCTCTGCATTTGCAGTCGTGATGCCGAGGTGCACTGGCTCAGCAGATGATTTCCCACCCTTTGCAAATGGATAACATAGTGGTGCAACGAGCTCTCAAAATTACCCCACTGCATTGCAAGAGACAAACGCAACACCCCGCACCGTTGTGATGAGGCAAGAGCTTTATCCTTCACGGACAGGTATATGAAGGCGCTAACCACAGCATATTTGAGAGGGCCACAGTCTTGGGAAGGACTGGATGGCCAGCGTTGGTACAATAACAAGGGTTTGGCTCCTGGATGTCGCTCATTGCTCTAGAAGCCATTCCCTGTCCTCTTCTGTCCTGCTCTGAAGCCAGAGCAAGATAAAAGGTAGGGAGAGGATGGAGCCAGTCCAAGAACCACATCCAGACCGTAGGGTGCTGGCTGGATTGTGCTGGTCTGCTCAGACCTTCCCCAGCACTCCCCAGATCGCACGTCATTTCCGAGTGGGTGCACCAACCCTAAATGTGGGTGCAACCCCAGGTTTACCACAGCAGCACTTCCAGCTTAATGCACAAGGGCCACGCAAAGCCCAGATGATCAACACCAGCTTAGCCAAGAAGCAGGGGAAAAGCTCCAAAGGGTGTTAACGCTCTCTTGTCTTCCCCAACCAGCCCCAGCAGCTTATCCAGGGGACTTTTTAACTAAAGTGACCAAACCCCATCTTTTGTTCCTGTCCCCTAGTACATACACTGGCTTATTTTCTATCCTACAATTGCAGAGACCATCGGAAACCTGCAGCCCTTGGAGAGCACACGATGGCTGCAGCAGCCACCCTGGGAGATTTATGAGGGCAGCGAGCTCTTGGTTTCCCTGGTCACCCTCGGAGGATTTACAGCCCCATGCATTGAGAATGAACAAAGACCTGCTGTTCCTCATCAGAGACCTTATGATTCTGTCCGTGGGGAGTAGGCTTCAAACATAGATAACCTTTGCAAGGAGAAATAGCCATTCCTGGGTGTAACACGAGAGACAGGCAGAAAGAAAAGCATCCACAGTGCTCTGGGAAATCTCAGAAAATGAAGCTGGGAGTTTGCATTACTTGTAAGGGTGGAGAAGAATGGTTAGTCGTGGGGCAGCGGGAGGAGGAAAGGACATTGGCAGCAGGGTTTATTCATGTAAATTTGGCTTTGGGGCCGATGTTCTCTTGGGTGTGATACAATTAAAAGTTGTTTCTGCACAGGACTCAAGTTCCAGCTTCTTCTTCTATCTACAGAGCACATGGTGCCTTGAGGTCTGCACCGGTAGTCTTGGACTCCCATGTTGAGTGGGCTACGCTCATTGCCATACAGATACAAGGCACCTACGGGCAGTTTTTGGAGTACAAGGGCTGATAAACTTTCAAAGGCTTCGCTGGAGCCTGTGCACTTTCCCCTCCATCTGTGCTGGGGCTCTGATCTCCCTGTAATCAAGAAGAGCACTACCCGCAATACTTTCTAAAAGACTTTGCTACAAAGCCGTGACCTGTGTGGTTTTCCTCTCAGCTTGTTATCCAGTCTTAAACGACTGGCATGAGACTTGCACTCAGCCGAAATACTTGATTCTGCTAATGGATCTGACCATGAATCCCACACAGCTGTTTACTGTACCCTTTGTATTGGAGTCATCAATGAAGGAGGAAGGAAGGTAAATAGTAATTACTATGCAGATTTCAAAGAGAAGTGCATCTGTGCCTTTGGGTTCTGCTTTGTTTGTTTGGTGACATCTTCACAGGACAAAGTGGAGGTTTTTTCCTTAACCCTTAAATTAGCAGGGGAAGTATGAATTTGTTGTGATACTAATCATCACATCCATTTTTTAAAAAAAAAAAACCCAAAACAGTAACACCATTCCCTGGGACTGAAGATGCTGCATCTCAGTAAGTGGCTTCCTGGAGGAATATATCCATGAAGGAGCAAATTCCCATTCTAATTAAAAGGAAATCTCTGAGACAAGCTTTTCCATGAAGGAAACAAAAAGGCAGAGCTGACACCTCTAATGCATATATTAACACTAAAGACATGGAAATTAATTGGATTTATTACTAGTCACAGCTGCAAAGATGGCTCATTTCTAAGTTTATTTTACAGAAAGTGGCGGGAGGAGTGGGATTTAATAGTCATCTCGGTTAAGCTAATGAGCCAAAACTAATGGTCTCTTCTTGTTTAGAGAGGCCCCAGTTCAGTGGAGCACCTAAGCATGTGTGCAGCTCTCACCGTGGTTTCCAAGGGATGCTTTGCATCTGTTAGAGTGTTTGTTGATGAGTAGGATGCTTACAGATGCTTACGCTCTGGGAGGGAGAGGAAGCATTTTTCTGAATGGCAGTCAAAATCAATGGGATCATCAGTTGGGATCATCCCACATTATCGTTTCTGTCCAGAAGAAAGGAAATGACTTTCCAGAGAAAAAAAGACAATGAGAAACTCAGTGTCATGAGGAGTTCCCCACTGCCTTTAAGTTCTTAGTGCGAAAACAACAAAATCTCCCCTGCAATTGCACATGATGAAGTGCAACAGAGGGTCCGGCAGGATTCACACCCTATGCACAGGGCACAGCTGGGACAGAGGTGATGGCACAAATACAGTGAAATTAATTGCATTTCAATTACAAATCAAAACTAAGTAAATCCAGCCTGCCCACAAAGAGGATTTTTGGCTGTCCCAGAAAGACGGGTGGATCCTGCAAGAAGGCTACTTGCTGGAAGGGCTGGGGCTGGGCTTCCTGCGGTGACGGGGATGCAGAAGGAACATCTTTCCTTTTTTTCCTCTCTCCTGACTGCAGAGTCTTATCCCTTCCCTAGCCCAGCAGAACACAATCTTTTTCTCTTTTTTTTCCCCAGGTTGGTTTTCTGCTATTTTAACAAGCCAAACCAGCTTTCCAAGGGGTCGGATCCATTCCAAAAGAAAGCCATAGCTACCTTGTGATGGCTCCAGCAGGTACACCACTGAGATGGGAAGCCAGGAGCCCAGCTGCAGCTCAATACTGGCACTAAATCACAGCCCCTTTCTTGTTTTCTGGCCACATCACTTGAAAGAATGCTGAAAAGGTGTCCAAAGGAGCTTTCAGAGATCCCTCCTCTCCTGTAGATGAAGAAAACCAGAAGGTGTTCAATGGGAAATCTGACCATGGAAGTGGCAAGATTGGTGTAATTTGCAAAGCACTTATCTCACCTCTCCACGAGAGGGTTTGGAGGATTTTGGTAGCTTCCTTCCCAAATTGGAAACCAATTTTCTGAGGCAAAGACAGGCTGCCTTAGGCAGGGAGGTGTTAGACTAACAACAAAAGGGAAAGGTGCAAAGAGGGAACAAATGGAAACTCGTTTAGCACATAATGAAGGTGCTGAGAACAAAATTAATCAAAGCACTGAAGGAAGTGGAAAGAAATTTTTTCATCACCTATCCACCAAAGGTAGGTCCTGGCTAATAAACAGGAATCGCTGCTGTACAGGCAAAAATTTGGCCTAGCTGGAAAGATGGAAACATGGTGGGAAGCTGACTGGAGTGTTAAAATCATGGCTTTTAGGAAGGCTGAAGTGGGGACAAGACGGAGAACTGCTAGAAATAGTTTCACGAGCATCCAGGTCATTGGACTCAGTAGTAAATTAATCTGAAAATTGATGGCTCAATTGTCTAAAATAGAAAGCACAAAATAGACCAACCAGTATCTGCAGTGGAGCACAAAATCAAACCTGCGAACCATCTGAACATCTCCCTGAGCAGCTGCCAAAGGCAAGGAGGGGAAAAGGGCCAGATTGTCACGGGGAAACTTCAAATGGAGCTAATTCTGCGGGAAAGCTGCCTCCAGCGCTGAAACAGCCTCCGTATTTGTAAAGATGATGGTGATTATTTCCTATCTCAAAAGAACTCACACATCCAACAGGGGAGAATTGTATATTAGACCTTTTTTCTTGGCAGATACAGAGAGTTTGATCACAGGACTAAAACCGCACAGTAGCTTAGGTAGGAAGTGATTGCCACTTGAAAACATTTGTTATGTGCAGACAGAATAAAATCAAACCCAGTAAGATATTGCCTTGCTGCTCTCCCAGGCTGCTGTTACAAACCTGAAAACAATCATGAGCCAAATCAGTACAGAGAAAGAATTTAAATAGAAAAAAAAACCCCAAGAATTATAATTGGGGAATACTGAAGAACATTTCTCCATACTGACCAAAAGCCACAATCCAACAACCAAGAGACTATTACAGTGGTTAAAACAACAACCCCTTCTTCACCAAGAGGAGAATACAAATATCCTTTATGAAACAAATGGGGGAAAGGGAAGCTGATGGCAGTGAACACAAATTGGAAGGTAGGATCTATAGATCATCCATATGGGAAACAAAAGGGCACAAGAGGCAGGAGACAGCCAAGACAATTAGGGCAATCACAGCATTTTTTTTTTAAGTACAGGGAAACTTCTTGTTTTCCATGCAGTGGGCAATAAGCCTGCAGAAAAGGCAGCAACATAAAAGCAACATTTTTGGTGTGTGTCTTTCGAGAACGGCCAGATGGTAAGGTCACATCATATGGGGTTGATGACATACTTTTCACTCCAGTGGTAACTAGGGTGATCGTTAGACAGAGGCTAGATGTTTTTAAATAAACGGGTTTGTACAACCTGCAGCTAGGCAGAACTGTCCGTGCTGGGCTTTTACCTTGAAATTTCCCATTGCTGCTTTGTTGACACCAGCAATGCTGGAGTTTTTGTGCAGAGGCATGGCCAAAAAGTGTGTTAGGTAAGAATGGGTAACGCAACATCTGAAACACTGGGAGTAGCCTTACGGTAAATCTCTCCCATATCTCCACTGGTAGATGTGAGCCAGTTGTGCCGTTGGCAAACAGATCTTTCCTGTCCTCATAAAGAGCAGTGGGGTTTGTCTCCTGGATCCCGGAGATTAAATCTGACAAGGAACCTGTGCTGTTGTTGCTGGATGCTGCCCTCGGAGCAGCAAGAAGGACCAGGACATTGGGTGGGACAGGATCTTGCTGACACTCCCCTATGGCTCCTGGGCTTGGGACTCACGGTGGGATCAAGTGTTTGCCTTTCCAGCTGGACACTCCCAAACGCACTTCATCTGGGTTTGTTAACAGAGACTGTTTATTGCAAAGCCCATTTAGAAACTCCATATAAATAATCCTCAGCTTCTTCCCTGCTATTTAGCAGAGCTGCAGTCGTCCAGAGAGCTCCCAAAACATCCTCAGAGTTGCTGGAAAGGCAGAGTTAGTCACTGAAACCTTTTACTGATGGAGACAGATCCAGAGGAAGGGTGAGCCCAGGACAGCTCGATGAGCACATGGCCGGGCTCGTTTCCAGGACAAGGCACCGCTCTGCTCTCCACCTCCCTGACTGAGCCCATGCTGACCACCTTCCCACCACAGGTAGGCAGATCCTCTTTGGGACCCTCAGATGGGTAGGGACTGATGCTTCACAGCACTGCTGTGTGATGGTGGCCATCCTGCTATTGACCCACAAAGCTGTCCCCATTTCCACTGCAGCTGTGTGGAAATCAGCCCGTGTAAACGTATCCCATCGGCCACTGTTGGCTCAACAGTCAATAGCTGAGCCGCCCCACTCATGGAACGCGTGCAGATGTGTGTACCAGTTGGTATCTTCAATTTCCAGTGTCTTAAGAAAGAAGCAAATCTACAGAGAGTGGCACAGATCTGCTGTATTTGTGCAGCTGTGGTGAGACAAGTCTCTAAACGATGTCCATACACACCCACCTCCGCTTTCCCAGAAAACGCCTGTTACACCACTACAAAAAAAACCCCTCTGTTATTAACTATTAATGAAAGCATTCTCCCGAGAGGTGGGAAGGAACAGGGAAGCTGATGAGCCCAACCCAGCTTACCAGAGCCAGAGATGTGGGGCGTGCAGTGCCAAGCAGTGATTGATGCAACGTGAGCAGCCCTCAGCCAGTAAACAGAAGAGACCTGGCCTGGTGAAAGAGGAGTCTGAATCCCATCGGTGTAAAGCTAGGGCCTGGCTGAAAACTTCAGGACAAAAAGCAAAGAGCAAAGCTACCTACCTTGAGTCCACCAGGAACCCCACCGTGCTCCTGGGTGCTGCTGGCGACAGTATATCAGTTCTTATTAATACGGACTGTTATTTAGCAAGGGAACAAGTCGATGGAATAATATACTCCGGATTCATTATTGTCAGCTCACTCAGAATTATGTGTATTAATGACCAGATTATATCTGTTTATATAATACAAATTACCACAGAGTGACTGCAGGCATTGAAACACTCCTTGTCTGTTTGACGCACATAAATAATGGAGGAGCTCACGCTGCATTTGGTACACATGACTAACCTTTTATCCCTGGCACCCCGGTGTAGGCTGGAGAAATGACTCGGGTTTCAAATTCCTCGCTCCAGCTGTCATTAGCCTCGCAAAGCGTTAGCGAATCGGCGGCTAATTGATGTCCTTGTTGGACATTATTTTATTAGTCAGGCCTGGTGAGCATCAAGTGGAATTTTAATGCCCTTCTATCCTTGGGTCCGCATGGCCGTAAGTGTTAAGGCTTGTAAATAATTAACTGCACTCTAAGAGCAATTTTAGGAAGAGGCAAATAAGTTGTCCTGTGGGTTCGGGCTGCTCCAGATGGCCCTGATGTTGCGACCAATGTAGGCTCCTGGCAGAGATGAGCTGAGCTCTCTGCGGGGTGGAAGGAACAGCCCAGACCTCGGTCCCCCAGCGATGGTGGTTCATAAGGTGGTTTATCGACCAGGTCTGGGGTTCACATCGTCCTTGGGCGTGGATGGTCCTCAGGGAAGCCACCATGGGGAAAAGGGAGAAGCAGGAGTTTGCAAATAGCCTTGAGAGAAGGTTCAAATGAAGGCTCAAGGGATAAAGCTGTGCCGCGCTGCCCGGTGCTCGTTGCTGCACCAAAAATATGTCGTTGCATCAAGCTGTCCCCAACACGTGGTGAGGAATAAAGGATTTTCACAACCCGCTGTGAGCTTCTGGCTTGTCTGAAAACCCACGTGCCGGGTCACGGAGGGGTTGGGGCTTAATGGCTGTGTCGCTCATCGGTCGGGGCACTGAGCGGAGACCCCGTGCTGGTTCTGAGTGCCTTTCGGCAGCAAGACCGCAGCTGGGGGACCCGGGGTGAAACCCAGCCCCTCTGTGAGTGTGAGGAGGAAGGTTTTGCTTTGACAGTCTGCACGCAGAGCATGTTGCTTTGAAAATACTGGCCTTTTTGCTTCTACTTTTTGCTTTAAAAATGGGTAAATAACCTGAAAATGAGCATAGATTTATAAATCAAGGACAAAAAATATTTTTGCTCGGGTTGAAATGAAATTTTGGGAATGCTTTCCTTTTTAAAATTTCATCTTTTTTTTCTTTCTTTTTGTTTTTTAACAGCACTGGGAAGTCCACCATAAACCCAGACCTCCCAAGCTCACAGCCGGCGGATGTCCTCGGTACCATCCCCTGCTGATCTCTTGAGACTTCTCCCCTTCCTTTCCCTCCTCTACCTGTCTCTCCATAACCTCTCTGGGGCAGGAATCGTCTCTTCCTACATGAGCATTCTGCATTTGTTCTCAAGCAGAGCCTCTGAGGCGAGAGTGCAATGCAAAGAATAAATAGTTTAAAATAAAACCTTCAACAACTTCATGAGATCCTTACTCCAGCCCTGCTTACGTACTGTATGGGCTTTTCAGGAGCCGAGTAAAAATGAACAGAGAACTTGGGCACACCAGGCTATTCATACATTAGGCAATAATTATAATGTATATTAACTGCCTGGGTGTTGAAAGAGTCCCAGCATGAGATTGCTTCCCTAATAGGAGACAGAAGTGATAAAAGACAGTAATAGATTGCCTTTCAGATGTGGAATTAAAAGCAGCAACTCATTAGATTATTTTTTTTTCACAGCCTCTAATCGCAAGTAGCTTCTTTTCAAGTCAGATTTCCATTTCCAAGGCTAAGCTCGGCAACACAAACAGAAATTAAAGCGGGGGGGGGGGTCGGGGGTCCTATTCTGACCTCTCCGGCATCACAGGAATGGGGAGTAACTGTGTTCAGCTCAGCAGTGCTGCCCAGCCGGAGCGGGAGCCCAGGAGCCAGCCCACCTAGGCAGCCTTCTGAAGAGACGATCATCAAAAGATCAGGATTTGGCAGCTCTTTTTTTTTTTTAATGCTATCTGCAGCCACTATATTTCCTTTTTTAGGAGATAGCCTAGAAGATAAAGCTTTTGAATTGGAGTAATCAAACAAAAAAAAGAAGTTACTTCAAAGCAGTAGCGGAGATTCTTAAAAACTGACGTTTCCACTTACTGATCCAGTTTGTCTCTAGCAAGGAATGCTTTCCAGACAATTTTGGCTGCTGTTTTTAAAAGAAAAGTATAGAAAGCAGGAGAAGAAAAAGCTGGATTTTAGCTGAGCTGGGAAGCACAGTAAATAACATTCATTAAGTTCTCCTGGACAGTTTTAATGACTCAGAGTTCTAAATCGTTCATTCAACATCTTTATGGGCCAAATTATAGTATGGTTTCAAACTCAAATCCTTTGGCAGGAGCTGCATAATCCATAAAACATTTGAAAGGGGGAGTGCAGGGAAGGAGAGGAAAGGAGGTATAAAATCAGCCTGGGAATGGTGTTGCTGGTCCAATTTCATCTATATCAGCTGCGAAGTCCAGTTTTATCTGTATCAATGGCACCTAAAAATACAGGAGTCCAGAGCATCTCCATCTTCCCACCCCCAGAGCCAGGAGCAGCACAACCACGTGCACGTCTCGGCTGCCAGTGCTCCCAGAGACCCCAGGCACGGGTTAACCAGGTTTCACTGCCCGCGTTTATAGGAGCCGAGCTCTTAAACACAGATGGCGATTTGGATCCGGCAGCACAAAAGCTGCATTTTCCACTGTGCTGTCCACCCACCTTGGATGGGAAATAAGCTCCTCAGCAGATGAGGGTTTTCACAAGATTCATGCACGAAGCCAGGCCTGGGGTTTAGGGCTAGTTCAGGTCTCCCAAAGCAGCATGGTCCGTGTCCCTTGGGGACAATCCCGCTGTGGCCTCCCAAGTGGGGTACAAACGCTGCTAGTCCTGGCAAGCTGGGGGCTCAGGCAGCTGGGACTTGTCTGTGCCCTGGTGCTGCTCCTGGGGAGCTGGGGGAATGGAAGGCAAAGCCTCACAGCTTGGTCACGACTTTCCTTGAGGAGCGTGGGGCCGCAGGGAGCACCGGGAGCTTTTCTGGAGCCCAGGGGCTGGTTTTGGGTGCACCCCCATGGGGTGCAGTCACAGCCACCTACTGGGAAGTCCAACCCCTTGCCCAGCTCCACGAGGTTGAGGCTGGTTATGGTGGTTTATCCCACCTGTAGCATGCTCTGATGCCAGCTAAAGGGAGTTTTCAGGGCAGTTTAGTGCCCAAACGGGCAGAAACATGAAGCCCATACCCACAGCCCAGCACAGCCGTTGTCTGCAGGAGCCCTTCTGGCAGATGGGAGACATGAGCTCACGTGACACAGACCTCATGGCAGCACCAAGGGGTGACAGGGACCAAGTGACACCGGCTCTGCCACAAGCCAGAGCCCCCCAGACTGAGCTACAGTGGCACGGCTGACCCGCGGCAACCCCCAGACCCCAGCTGTGCCAGAGCCGGGGGGCGAAGGGTCGGTGTCCTGGGGGAGAGAGACCTGATGCAGCTGGGCTGCACTGCTCCCCAAAAAGGGATTGCTCCCACAAACCCCACTGCACCACCTGGCAGGGAGGGAGCGGGGAGAGGGCGGCATCTGGCAGCTGTGAAGGATGGAGAAATCGTGCTGGAGCATTAAGGGCAGTGCCCGTTGGCCCGGGGGCTGTTTACAGCATCTCACTGCTGGCCTTGTCCCCAGGGACACACACCTGGGCAGGGCTCCTCAGGGAAAACACCCCGTGGAGGAGATTTTAAGGAAAGTCTTCAGCATTTTGGGAACTGGAGCGTGCCGGGGGTGCTGCAGAGGCACCAGCTCACCCTGGAGCAGGAGCCTGGAGCTGAGATGCCTTCTGTCACTTTGGTATGAAAGCACTTGGGATAAGCGTGGTCAGGGCCCAGATCTCACTTCCAGTGGCATAAATCAGGAGTGCATCCACTGCTGTCCGCAGGGGCATGGGAGCAGAGCAAGGCCGTGCCGTTTGTCCAGAGTGATGAGAAGCAGGGAAGACGCTTTTCCGTCCATCGGTTTGACGAACATGGTGGTGCAGTTCAGAGACGTCTAGGAGAGCCCTGCGAGGGGAAGGAAGAGAACATGCAGGATTTCCCGTTTATCAGCTGTAACCACCTCCTCCATCTCAGCTGTCAGACAAGAAAGAGTTTGCAGGAAGGCGCTGTGGTCTGGGCAGGAAAGGGATTTCGTCCCTATCACACCACACTGCGGCACATCAGGCACCGCTGATGGTTTGCCTGGATCAGACATGCTTTGCCCAGATCAGGCTTGCAGCCATGTGCGTTTAATTGCAGCGGCATCGCAGCCGTGCGGATTACCCAACACGCTCACCAGCTGGATATCAAACCTGTAGTCAAAACCAAAAGTCCACAAATACAGAGCCTCTCGCCACACTCCAGCTTGGCTCTGCTCCCCAACTCGGTTCATTCCTCCGGAGACAAAAGGCTCAAGCCCTGTGGCCATTTACTTCACAGAAATAGGATCAGGACCTAAAAGTAGCCCTTAACCCCCCTCCAAAAAGTCCCCATGGATTAATTTTTGTTGCTAAACACTCTCCCCCTGCTCCCCCTTCCTCCCGGTATCCTGTTGCATGGAGAGCTCTAGCACAAAAAAATGCACAGCTGAAAATGAAGCATCCTCCAGAGAAAACAAGGAAACCAGCCCAGTAGTGAGCCCTTCCCTTTGCTGCCCCATGTGCTAAATCCATTGGAGATGAGCAGTGCAGACCGAGAAACCCCAGGGTTTCCCACTCTCTCGCTCTTTTACGATTACACGTCCCTGCTACAAGAAGGTAATAAAATCCTGCAGCCGCATCAACAAAATTAGATCAATTCCATGACTACACATCCGCATTTAAACCTGATCAAATAACTCCTCATCCTAAGGAACCTGGGGAATAGCTCTTTAGAGGGAGAGCACGAAAGGAGACAGAATCGAATTAAAGATTCATTCAAATTAAAAGGTTCCATTTTAAAAGAGGCAGGGCCAAGCGAGAAGGAGCTGGGGAACGTATTTCTTAATGAGCTCGGTGGCAGGAGTATCTTTAATAATAGATCTGATGGGGGAACCATGTAACCCAGCAGCGCACGAGGCATTTCCCTCCGCTCTGCAATAAAACGAACGGCATGTGTCCCCCGCGCACAGGTGGTTGGTAATGCTCCGTCTGAGCCGAAGATTAAATTTCAGTGACCAGAACAAAAATGTGGCGTTGGTATTACGGACAGGCCTGATGATGCTGAGCCAATAACATGAGGGAGAAAGTGCCCTAAAAAAAGGGAAGATAATGAATAGTTGTGAAAGAAAATGAATAATTCTACAGTAGGATGAGGTCCCCAGTAACTCGGCTGTGCCCCTGCCTGGTCCTGATTTGAAAAGAAGCTCAGCAGGAGAAATGCTGCCTTCTTCGAGGTACGGATGAGGATTAAACAAAGGGAGGGTTTTGCCCCAGCCTTAACTGCTGGGGCAACCTCAAGGCAGCCACTTACAACATGGGCAGCACTTCTCCTTATAAATAGGTCAGGATACATAAAGTGCTGTTGTGATGAACTCTCAGAGCATTAAAAACACGTGTGTATCGCTTAAACACATCATTTCCCCACAATTTCATTTTCAAAATGGGATTTCTCTAACTTTTTCTAGGTGGGGGAGCAGAAAATAAAAGATAGTTTACAGCTATTATCCTTTTTTTTTTTAAGCGAAAATGCTTTTGTTGCAAGGAAAACACAAGTTTTGAATAAAAAACTCAGTTTAAGCCCCTGGTGAGGGGGCTCTGAGCTGACAGCCTGGGCTGGGGGGGCGATACCTCTCCCTGCCCTGTTTTGGGATCGAGTGCCCCAGCAGCCTTGCGGCCCCTCTGCCGGCTGCGAGTCCTCGCCTTCATCAATACCTCTCCTTGTCCGGCTGCCGAGAGCAGGCGACGCCGTGTCCCGCAGCAAGGCAAGGCAGGGAAACAGCCCCCGAGAAAAAAAAAGAAAAATACCAAACCACTTGTTTCTAACCCATATAGGAAGCAGGGTGCAGTTTTAAAGAGCTTCGGAAGCATTTCTCCGCGGCCCCAAGCCTGCGCAGAGGATGCTTCCCAGCACCCAGCACCTCTGCTGGGGCCCTTTGCCAAAGGCAGTCCCTGCTGGGGATGCGGCGGGGGGGTTGCAGATGCTCACAGCTTTATTATAGTTATTACAGGCAACTTCACCTCCATCACTGCAGCTCAGGCTCTGCAGCTCTCCAGGATTTTTTCAGTCAATTGCATCAAAACTTACTGTCCGATATTGCATCCCGAAACAGTGAGAGCTGCAGCCTGGCTGATTGCCGTCTCCCTTTCCGGGCCGGCGGGGGAGCGCGGAAGGGGGCAGCGAGAGGAGACAGGCGCTCTCTGTGAGCAGGAGGTGAGATTTATGTGAACAGTTGTGGGAGGGAGGAAAGGGAGGGCTTTGGGGGGCTCAAGAAAATCTGCAACTGTTTTTTTTCCACGGCCGGCTCCCTTGCCGGCAGCGCTGCCAGCAGCACCATCAAACTCAACGCTCTCCTGCCGGGCCACGCAGAGGCTTTGCAGGAGGTTCCCAGGCACTGGAGAAGTGCAACAGGCTGCAGGAAAGCAAGTTGGCAGCAAGAATGGGCAAGAGCTTGGCCAAGCAGACAGGCAGGTGGGGAAACAGGAGAAAAACAAAGAGAAAAACAATATGTGCCCCAACATCTCCAGCTGCAGATCAGTCCTTTTATTTTTTTCCCCTTCATTTTCTTTGTTGACTTCAGCATCCTTCTCTCTTTTCTCAGCAGAGTCTGGCTCATTTTTCCCTCCCAGGGGAGAGGTGGACTGCCCATGTCCACAGCTGCCTGCAGGCAGACTGGTTGCAATATATAACGCATATGTATATATGCATTTATATGTATATCTATATACAGGTACTTCTGTGAAACTCCCTAAGACATGGGTATCCAAAGGCACGGTCCCACATCACCCCCCACCTCAAACTTCTCCCTCCCTTGCCCTGAATTGGAAGGCATTTCAAGGTCAGGTTTAAGGTCTTAAATTGTTGTGCTGCCTTGGAAGGCTTTCCTGCTTGCTGGAAGTGGGCTCTCTGCTGCGGCACCGCAGCCCTGACATTCACAAGCCCAGCTCACCCCAATGCAGGATTTGGTACAAGCATTTTACCAATGTGGCAACCCATCTATCAACAGGCAAGGTTTGGGAAGAAGCCCGACCTGGAGCACTGGGGTTTTGACGTTACTTTATGAATCGTAGCAAAATTAGAGCCCAGCATCTGTGTCCTGGGAATGGGGAAATTCTGCCATAGATGTGGATGGATGAATTAAGCTAAGAAAAAGCTTAGAGAGACACTGCACCATGCTAAAACACGATATTTTAAAATGTTAGAACCTGGGATGGCATTGGAGTAAAGGGCTCAGGACATTCACCAAACCCTTCAGAACTAAATGGCTTAGGTGCCACCATGCCCTAATGAAGTGCCCTGACCCAGGACCGTATTGTTACCACGTTCCACCAGCTGCTGGCCGCAAAAAACAGCCTGAGTCACTTGGTGCCATCAAAAATGTCACGGTACTTAGTCACTGTGTTTAGCACAGCTCTAAAGCATCGCCTGCCAGTCTCGGCTCACATCACACCAGCTCCCATTAACAAAACAGAGCAAGTCTTTGGCTCTCATGATTGTGGGGTGAAAACCACTGGAAACACATTGGGCCTTGGACCTGCAATGCCGGAAACAAATAAGAAGCACGAGCAATCCTGTCCTTATGTAGGGACTTTCTTATCCCAGCCTTCCACATTTTTTTCAGTTGCTGTTCCTGGGATCTTGCTTGTTTTATGATATACGAGACCTGGAAGGTCACCAAGGAGTAAGTGTTGTAATGTCTATAGGATCTGTCAGGATGCGGGCTGAGCGTGTGGGATGAATCCTGCAGGCTGGCTGGGTCTCCAAAATGCTGACATCCAACTAAAGCATCAAGGAGCAACTTTCCCCACTGACACTTCACTTTCCCAGCACGACCATCTGCTGAGTCCTTGAGCTAAAGGGGATTTTTGTACTTGTTTAAGACTTTTTTGTCCTCAGCAAAGCACCATTCAGGGATCCCCATTGGGAATAGCCAATTCCCATGAGCTGGAATAGCCCATTCCCATGTGCTGAGATTGCTGCACTCTAAACCAAACATTTTTTAAAGTTTTGGCTGCTGTACAGCAAATGCCCTCAATCCCCACTTGGGGTAGGTCCCTTGGAAAGCAATTTCTGATGAGTTTTGTTTTTTAATTAGAATGTGGCTGCATAAAAAAATTATAAAGAGGCTGCTGTTACACTATACGTTTTACAGCTGCACCGTGGGGAAAAAGCCCTTGCTTTAAAGCACAGGGCAGAATCATAACCACTTAAAAACACTTCTTCTGGAGGATCAGGGGTCTCTTTCTTTGTTCAGAAGAGAAGAGTGGATTGGCAGAGGACAAGGCGAGGACAATCATAGAATCACAGAATCATTAAGGCTGGAAAAGACCTCTATGATCATCTAGTCCAACCATCAACCCAACACCACCATGCCTACTATACCATGTCTCAAAATGCCACGTCTACTCATCTTTTGAACACCTCCAGGGATGAGGACTCCACCACCTCTCTGGGCAGCCTGTTCCAATGCCTGACCACTCTTTCAGTAAAGAAATTTTTCCTAATATCTAATCTAAACCTCCCCTGGCGCAACTTGAGGCCATTTCCTCTCATCCTATCGCTTGTTACTTGGGAGAAGAGACCAACACCCACCTCTCTACAACCTCCTTTCAAGTAGTTATAGAGAGTGATAAGGTCTCCCCTCAGCCTCCTCTTCTCCAGGCTGAACAACCCCAGGTCCCTCAGCCGCTCCTCACAAGACTTGTGCTCCAGACCCTTCCCCAGCTTCGTTGCCCTTCTCTGGACACGCTCCAGCACCTCAATGTCCTTCTTGTAGTGAGGGGCCCAAAACTGAACACAGCACTCGAGGTGCGGCCTCACCAGTGCCGAGTACAGGAGGACGATCACTTCCCTAGTCCTGCTGGTCACACTATTCCTGATAAAAGCCAGGATGCACTTGGCCTTCTTGGCCACCTGGGCACACTGCTGGCTCATGTTCAATCCCTTTCAAATGACTCCCCATGAACCAAGCAAAGTGCCTAGATCTACAGCACAACGGAGGCAGAAGTCTTTCTTTGCTGGCTCTCTTTGGAGAAATGAACACAATAAATACGATTTATACAGCAGCTCACACGCTTAACTAAAGGCAGGCAACAGTTCAGCAGTTTCCCTGCTCCTGAAGGTGGGAAATCTGTTTGGTTACACTCGCCCCCTCCCTGAGTTGTTGGCATATCCCAAGGAAAGCGTGATATTCCCGTGTTTCATGGGAGCAGCATAATATGACAGAGAGACCTAGAAATCAAGGTCCAGCACAAAAGCAATAAACACCAACCACAGCGCTGAGCCAATTAGCGAAACAAAAGAAAACACCTTCAGCCTTGGGTTTTCACTTAAAGGTAGCAACGCCTCTGCTGCAGCCTGCGAAGTTCGCAGGCGTTGGCAGCTCTCTAAATTCACCTCGTGTAAACTCAGCAGAAAGGTGAAAAATATGTGCCTGTTCCAGGCAAAGCTGCCGAGAAGCTGCGAAGTGGCTGAAAGAGGAGTCTGCAGGCAGTTTAATGTGAGGATCGACGAAATAGTCAGAGCAGCCAAATGAACTCAGCTGGACATGTGAGTGGATCGATAGGGATACGTGAGCAGCCTCCAGCACAGCCAGTTAGCGAGCGCTTTGGAAACGACAGACTGGCTGGGTCAAAAGCAGCACTTAGAAAACACGGCCAGAAAACGGGGCTGGAATCAAGGCTGATCTTATGTCCTTGCTGTGTGAGGGGGAACCCAACACAAAAATCAAAGCACCCAAATCGCCGTGGTACTTGGAGGGCGCTTGCATGGTGGAGAGCAGAGAGAACTCTGCAATATCCTACAAAAGACGTACACGAAAGCACGAACAGAGGGTTTTGTGCCGGTAGCTCTCACCCCTGACAGAGGGATGTCTTCCAAGTTGGGACTTTAGTTCAATTCCTGAGCTTCTACACAGGGAAGTCAACGTCTGATGCTCCAAGCAGCAGCTCTGTTTTGCCTTTAACTGTAACCAAATAAAAGGTTTTAAATCAGCTTTTACACAAAGTTCCTGTGTCACTGCTTTTTGGCTGCAGGAGCCATGGCTCTTCTGAAATCCTCTTCGCAAAAAGGCGGCACCAGGAACAGGCTCTGCTGCTGCATGAAGCTCCTCTACTCCAGAAGCTCGTGAGAAACCTCTTCTCTCAGTGGGAGCACCAAGCCCAGCTAGCAAAAAATAAATTATTTTAATTCATACAGACATTTTGGCATTGCAGCCAGTCTTAACCAGTAAAAGCAAACGTAATACTGGTGACTTCAATGCACCTTGCTGAAGAACAGGCTTTGAAACTCCTCCTGATGCTGCTGTCCGTGTGCCCATCACCCTCAAAAACGGGGATATTTGAGATTTCAAGGAGGCTGTGCAGCACCAGGTAACTGCAGCCCCAGTCTGCGGAGGACAGAGCAGCAGAGGGGACACACGAGCATGAAACCCCGAGCCAGCGTGAAGGAAGGCTCAGGCCGGTCTGAGCACCCCAACACTGGGCAAAGGGCCCAGGGAGCACCAGCACGGGAGGGCAGAGGTGATGGTGAGCGGCAGTAAAACAGGCTGAGCTGGTCACCTAACCACAGCCTTGCGAGAGCCAGTATTTATTGCTCCACAGGTACCCGGGCCGGCAGGTAATGGTGACACAGCACTGGCTTCAGCACTCAATAAAGCACAGTCTGCAGGAGACCCCTGATTCTCTGGCTGGTGGGGAAGTTTTCATATCTGGGGACCTGCTCTGTTTAAAGCTCTCCTAATGGTCCCCTCTGACTGTTTTCACAGCCAGTTGCCCTCTCGTCTGCAGCAGGGAAAGGAGCAGGGCCTCGTGGCTGCCTCGCCTTTCCCACGGGCTGCGAGCATCGGCAGCCGCCTGCCTGTCCTTGGCCTCTCCCGGCTGAAATCAATAGAGCGGCTTTGCTTTTCAACCCCCCCTCTTACTTTCGGAAACTCTGGGCCACACCCCAGCCAAGAGCTGGCGTCATCCCCAGATAGCCATCAGCTCCCGGAGCCGCGGTACCTCTCGACGGGTTGCCGGCGGCTCATCCGGGAGCTGTTCTGCCAACCTGATCCATCATGTCTCCGGTATCTTCGATCAGAAGCTCTGAAATTTAAAATACTATTTTAAAAAGTTGTTTTCAAATGGAGGAGAATATTCCCACTGGGGCTTGGAGCCAGGCTGGACGCCGGCTTTGCCGTGCAGGGCGATACGTGGTAGCGTGGACCTGCACAGAGCCACGGGTGCACTGGGGAGGAAATGAGATGGTTTGCTCCGTCCTCTGACAAACCACAAACCCAGGGATTTTCAATCATTCCCCATTACCTCCGGCGATGCCTGAAGGATGCAGGGAAGGACCAGACGATGCCGGCAGGGAGACGGGAGCAGGAGGTCCTTTTGCAGCCATTTCTCAGCTTGGCTGGAGCAGATGGTGGTGGGGCTTTGGCACGTTCATCCTCCGGACATCACCCGTGAGGAGTGCACAGGGAACAGAGCACACCTCCCTCCTCATCCCCCAGCACAGAGCGCTCCCACCCGCTGCCGCCATCTGGAACAATCCCTCAGCCGGGACAACAGCAGAGGATGGGGAGCGGCAGGAGAAATTATTTTATTTTATCTCCCCTGCGAGCATCAGGAACCCATGTAAACTGGCTTTGCAGCAACAGCACCTCTAAAGAAGCATTTCCTGGCTGAGTGAGAAAGCTTTCTGTTAAATAATAGACTTAACAAAAGACAGCTTAAAAACTGTCTATTTCTAACCGAACAACCCAAATTCCTAATTTCTGCATACGCTCGCTGCCCTGAGACACAGCACGTAATACATCTACGCATACCGGCATGCAATCTGAGAGCTGAAATACTATACCCACCAGTTTGTCTGAGGGAGGAAGAGTTATCAGATTAAAGATCAGCAAGATTTAAGAACTGGTAGAGGATTTATCACAGTGGTTTTTGCACTCATCCGCTTTATGTACTCAACCGGGATTTACTCGGAGTTGTTACTATTTGGGCTCTGAGGAGGAAGTACGCGGAGTCCTCCTACATTTCTCATTCACTGAGACATCTGAGCCTATGCCTAAATTTACCCGAGAGAAGGGTCCCATTGAAGCCGGTACAAGTATTCATATGCTTAAATGTAGGCATGTGTTTTAAATATCTTGTGAAATTGAGGCTTGGGCGCAGTAATCCAAAATACTTTCATGTTTCTAAGCTTGTCCGTGGCCCTGCTCCTTTCAGAGCTTCTGTCAAGTTGCTCAAAACCTTTGCACATTAATATGTTCTATTTTGTGTGGGTACTGTGTCAGTTTTACTAGCAGCAGCCCAAACAATTCAAATACTCCCAGGGACAAAGTCAAGGTAAAATAGCATTCGATGAGGTACTTGGGCTGCATCAGAAATGTATGCATTACCTCTATTCTTATTTATTCCTTGCTGCAAGAGTTCAGCCCCCTTAAACTATCCAATTTCGGAGCACTGTTTTCTTCAGATGTTTCATTTGCCATGCAAAAGTTAAGTGTCACAGCTAAAAATTCCCATTATACCAAACACCTTTTGAAAAAAACCAACCCCAAACCAACCTTTTCCCTAACAAAGACGCCTAGCAAGATGCAGAAATAGCTGTAAAAATAACAGGTGAAGCACAACGGCTGTACTGCATCCATCTAATTGTGTGTTGTGTTTCTGGTGGTGGCCACCAGCAGATGCCCACAGTGCAGGAAAAATAAAATCTGTGACAACTGTCTCACATTTGCTGAAAACGATCTGAATTTCCAGCTAAGTACCTCGTGTCAGAACTGGCCTTCTCAGCCATCTCGCAGCCTATGAAATGCTCTTGCAGGCAGGAACTGGGAAGGAACATTTTAGGACCAGTACAGGCTTTGCAAGAGAACTGTGCTTCCCCGCGACGCAGCGTCCTGCCTAGAAACCCAGATCAGTTTTTCTTTGCTTCTGTTTAAGAGCAGTGTTCCCAGGCTGCATTTCCAAGAGGTTTTTGGTTTTACAGCTGTCATGACAGTAATTTTCTCAGCTTTGCGAGGTTCCCTAGTATCCTGTTTGAACCGGCTTATCTCTGTTTAGAAGTGATGTTCCTACACAGCGTTCTTCAGGAACAGATGTTCCAGCTGATCCCCCATCGCAGCGCTCAGCGTATTACACGGCCCCATTTTGAAGCAATTAGCCTGTCACCGTTGAAAGAAACCTAATGGTTGGCTACTTGTTCACTTTTGAAACAACAAAAAAAGAAACCAGCAGTAACCTATGATTTATACTTTTCCCAAGTGTGCTAAGATGCTCTAAATTTACAGTTCATTAAAATGGCTGCATGTCCTGGTTCAGCTGCTGGTCCCAAGATTTGTTATCTGGAGAAACAAATCTCTGGGCAAAGCTGCTGGCAAAGAGCTTCCCCAGCCCCACAAGTGACCCCCCCCCCAAAAAAAAGTAATGAGAATCTTTATTTACACAAATTAAAAGCTAATGAATTAGTGAGGAGTGTTTAGAGCAGTGGCATCCATAGCTTTTGGACCACAGACTGCTGTCAACACACTAAATTTATTGTGGAATACAAGGCAGTCTAATTACTAAGTCTTTAACGGAAGATGCTCTGGAGAAGATTGCAAATACCCAACTGAGGGCCATGTACCCGTGGTTGTGACTCCAGTCATCTGCAGACAGCAGCTTGGGAACCGTCCGTGCAGACCCAGTCAATCACAAGATGCAGTAGATGGCTGTGGTGCCATGAAAGTCAATGAGCCACATGGAGATTTGTATCAGTTAAGAATTTGATCCCCTACATTAAGCAGCAATAATACTCACAAAAAAAAGGAACTTGCAGGCCACTGTAATAAAATTATCTCCCTTTGATCTCATCGAGATCCCTCCAGCCTAGTTCCACTCGGAGAAATTGATCTCATGGTCATACAGATCCAGACCAAAACGAGCGAGCACCCAGCACAGAGCCCGTCTGCTGCCAACACACGTCCCCTACCTGTCCCTATCTGCTATGCACCTTCCTCAGTATGATTTGTAACCCTGCTTCTTGTCGTCTCCCTTTTTCCCTGTATCTCCCTTTCTCTTCGGGGTGCACACATACAGCGATGCGGGCGGTTGAGCAAAGCCCGAGCTGGCAGCCCCGTGGCTGACGTTTCCTGGCCAGCACACGGTGCAGAAACAAGGAAGACGGCAACAACCGAGTTTCCAGCATGGAGCAGCTGCCAGGCCACGTGTCCCTGCTGACAGGCGGCCTGGCAAGGACAGGTCCAGTCTGCCAGGACCAGGCTGAGCAGGAACAGCATCTCCAGGAGCAGGCTGAGAGCCCAGGCAGGAACAGCATCTCCGGTAACAGCTCAATAGCAGCAGACGGAGATAGGAGACGAGCTGAGGGTCAGGAGAGGGTTTGCAACAACCACGAGCTTCAATTAACTGAAAACAGCAGAGGCTGCTTGAAATAAAGCTCCTTCTCATATCAGCCGACACTCAAGACAACTGCATTTTTGTCCATCAAAGCAAAACCGAAAAGCTTTGCTCTCTGCAATTGCTCACAGACCTTAGCTGGGAAGGAATCCTGCCACTCAAAATTTTAGTGAGAGAAACGCTTTCTCAGGCTCCTGGAAGGACCACACAGCACAGACGTGCCAGAGACATTCCCAGGTATTATACATGCGTATCAGATGCAAAACTCTTTTCATAAGTACATTTTACTCTCGAGCAGACAGCCCTTAAAACAGGAGCAGCTGAACTGAAGGGCGGGAGTGGAACAGTGAAACGTTTGCAGGGACCCATCCAGGTCACTGCTAACTCCAAATACGTATTTAGCAGCCAACATTCCTCAAAGAAAGGTTAGAAGATGAATTCTGCTCACTTGGAGGCTCTCAGGCCAATGGTGCTATTGGAAAATATCCCTTGGGGTGAGTTCATCTCTGCCACCCCCTTGATCCCTGCCGTCCAGGGACGCTGAAGGGAAAGACCCGCCTCACCCCAAAGGAGGTGTCTCCAAGAGCAGAGGTGACTCTCATCATAGAGGGCCTGTTCCAAAACCCATAAGGAGGTGCAGAGGGCTAGCAGCGATGTGGACATCTTCATTGCCCAGCAAGCTGAATCCCACCCTCAGCAGAGACACGGCAGTAGGACCTCTGCGTAGGCTTACCTTCTGCATACACAGAGATAGTTGTTTTGTAATGAAAGGTAAATCAGGGACCCAGCACTTATTCCCCCTGCAATATTCCTACAAGGTTCATCACTGATTAAAGTGATTTTGGCTCCCCACCACCCTCCCAGAGTGGCCTTTCTGCCTCTGGGTTCTTGCATGTACCCGGGAGTGCAGCACTCAGGGACTGAATTACCAGGGTTATAATTCTTGGCTGTGTACTTTCAACTACAGTGAGGCGTTGCCGGAGCTCAGCGCACTAATTCACCCCCATGTAAACATGATTATTTTAAATAAACTCCAGAAGAGGTTTAACTGTAAAAACATCTCCAGTTTTTGTAGCGTTTTTAAGTGTTCGGCTCGGAGTTGTTTTCGTTACAGCAAGAACTTACCCTTTCTTCAGTTTACAAAGAATATTTTCAGAATTAATGATGCCCCAACATCCCCCCAACTATAACATGACGCTTGAATGAAAGCCAGAAGTCTGGAAATTAAGCTGCAGTGGGATTTCATGGTCAGGATTTTCCTTTTCTTAGCCGGCTGTTCCTTTCCTTACAAGCAGGAATGCATTCTGGTTTCAGAGCCAAGTTGAAGAAGAGAAGTGAAAAGAGTAAGAGGTATTCACCTGGCCACATTTCTTTCAATATTTCTGGCGTAGGGTTCCCATTATAGCTTGCAAGGAGAAGTGGCAGAAGAACATCGTGTATACATTGTAATGGTTGTACCTCCCCGGAACAGCCGTGCTTCCAGGAGGCGGCAGATTAAAGAACTGGTGTTACTTCAGACAGAGGAAAAGAACATCTTGCCAGTTGTGTTTATTTGTAGGGGCCCATGATTTACGCTTTCGCATTTGTAGAGGGGTTGAGAGAAATGGATCATGTGGGCTCTGTTTAGATAATCCCTGAGGAAATTCAGACTACATCAGGTGGGGAGAGATAGGGTTTGTTCTCATAGATGAGAGAGGCTGGGAAACGGTAGGGAGACGCAAGATTTCCTCAAGATCCTGGAATGAAGTTCAAGGCTCCAATTTTCTGAAAAGATTGACTGTGGGTTGTGAGAATGAAGCAATTAAGATAACAACAAAAATAGTCCAGGTAAGCAGGGATGAGTAGTTCTTTGCTGTTATTTATTGGCCCAGTGCAGAGAAAAAAAAAATGTTCCTCCCTAAAGGATCTTTACCTGTCAAACAGTACAAGAAGATGCAAAACTGTTCCTACAAGCGCGAAAGAGGGATCTGTCACCCTCCGACCCACACTCCTGTTCTTCATTTTCCATAAGGATGCCTCTTTGTGGTGTGATGCCCATCTCATCCCTCTGCACCCTCCTGGTTTTAGCAGGACTTGCAGAAACCAGCCACTATTGTCCCTATAAAGGTCTATAAGAACCTGAACAAAACCACGGGCGTCCCCTGCCCTGAACAACGCCCTTATCGAAATTAGAGGAGGCAAGAGTGCGACTGCTTTTAAAAAGAAAATACTTATTGCAAAGATGGCTTTAGTTAATTGATCTGGGGAAACAAAACAAAGCAAAACAAAATCAGCTGTTGAAAGTTTGGCATCGAAAGAGACAATGGCACAGCAGCCCGAGCATGGAACGGGAAATCCTCCTCAGTCTTGAGCTGCAAAGTTTATCGGCCAGAGGAATCTTTTACTCTGCAGCACCTGGCACCATACTGCCTAGAAAGCTGCATTAAACAATCGGCATTAACAGACATAAGTGCTATTTGAGCAAATGCTGGGTTTCACAGCAAGTACCAGGTTTGATCCATGGCTCGGTGCCCGCTGCTTTGCCATAGGTGCTGATTAAGGAAACACAGCAGGGAAGGAGCCACGACTCTGCAGCACGGAAGGGAAGACGGTATTTATGTGACAGATGCAGGATGCTGAATGCCCTTCTCCAAGGGCATATCACGCAGGAAGAACGCAATTTCCAAGACTGTCAGAATAAAAAGAAGGGGAGAAAAAAAATGACAGGATGCCACTCACCCAGCAAAATCCCCAGTTGCTGCAAGAAGCGTCTCCCAGAACCCATTAAAAATAAGCTCTAAGTCATCATTTCAGTGGCAAGATTTTTACATGGTGGTCAAACAGTTGGCTACCCAGGTGATAACAGGCTGCAGGGTAAGTACAGCTGTACATATATTAGGAACAGGCACCAGCCGGGGGAGATTTTTTCAGCCACCAGTAAGAAATCGGTGTGCTGAGACGGTAGAGCAGGGAACGACCCCACCGATACAACCGCAGCACGTCCCTGCACAGGGGGCTCTGCCTGCAGCCAGTTCAAGGCAAAATGAAATGTCAGCAACCCTAATTTTATAAAATCATAGAATGCTTTGGGTTGGAAGGGGCCTTTAGAGGTCACCTAGTCCAACCCCCCTGCAGTGAGCAGGGACATCTTTAACCAGATCAGGTTGCTCAGAGCCCCGTCCAACCTGACCTTAAAGGTTTCCAGGGATGGGGCCTCCACCACCTCTCCGGGCAACCTGTGCCAGTGCTTCACCACCCTCAGTGTAAAAAATGTCTTCCTTATATCCAGCCTAAATCTGCCCTCCTTTAGTTTAAAACCATCCCCCCTTGTCCTGTCACCACAGGCCTTGCTAAAAAGCCCGTCCCCATCTTTCCTAGAGGCCCCCTTGAAGCACTGCAAGGCCGCACTAAGATCTCCCCAGGGCCTTCTCTTCTCCAGGCTGAACAGCCCCAACTCTCTCAGCCTGGCCTCGTAGCAGAGGGGCTCCAGCCCTCGGAGCATTTTTGTGGCCTCCTCTGGACCCGCTCCAACAGGTCCATGCCCTTCTTGTGCTGAGGGCTCCAGAGCTGGACGCAGTGCAGGGCCTGGCACTCCTGCCAGGAAAAGGCAGAGCCGAGAGAGGGCCTGAAGAGTCAGAGCTGCTGCCTTGCCTGCCCGGGGCAGGCAGGGTGAAGACCGGCACTGCTGCGATTGCCTTCCCCCAAACCTCCCTCCCGGCAGCTGCCCGGGCTTCCAGCTCATCGGCAAAGTAAACAGCAGTAGCAGGATTGCTACTTTCCAGTTGGTTTTAGTTTTTTGAGTTTTAGTAAAGTTATTTGCTCAGCATCCGCTCTTCAGATGACTGATTTTTGCATCTCTCTTTTTCCCAACTATTTTTCTGAGAACTGCCCTAGACCTGCAATGGCAACTACATGGGCAAGAACCCCACTGGCTTTTAGTTGAAACCATTTCAGGGGCTTCACGTGCCCCTTCAAGGTACTCAGCAGCTTCAGTACAGGACCTGTCAGCCTGGAAGACCTACAGGCCTTGGGGGTGAAGTCTGATCTGAAGATGATGCTTCTCTGCCCCAAGCAAGTTCTACAAAGGGGTGAAAAAGTACCTCTTCCCAAAACAGCCCTTTCTTGGACTGGAAATATTGGGGAATGACCTCTTCCATAAACAAGGTCCCTCACAGGCTCCTGATTACACTTCTGATTTGACTTTTTTCTTACCTTCTGGTTTCTAACCTAAATATGAAGCAACGTATAAGGAAGAAAAATAACCCCTGAACTGTAAGAGTCCACTCCCCGCACTCACTCTCAAGGCAGAGGATGAGAGCAAAAGGCAAAAATGGGTTTCACCCTCTACCCAAAATATAACAAAAGCTCTAGACACGGACGCAGGATTGTGGGTTTGTATCACATCATCCTCCTCCACCACAGGAGCAGGGCCCAGGGCCACATCACCGTAGTGAGATTTCAATTTTTGTTTTTTTTTGTTTTGTTTTGGTTTGGTTTGGTTTGGTTTTTTTTTTGAGATTTCTGGAAAAAGCTTCGGTTGCAGTTCCCTCACCTGGCTCAAGGACGCCACATTAAGATTTGGATAAATGATCTGGCCACATCTGCAGGATCAAAGAACCAAAATCACATTCAAGCCCTGGAAGGTTGGGGGAGGCATCAACATACAATCACAATAATGAGTATTTTAGAGACAACTTTTGAAGACATGTATCTAAATCAGGAGTGCAGCAGCAGAAGGGGAGAAAAAAAAAGAGAGTTCCACGCCTGCCAACCAGTACAAATATCACAGCGCTTATACAATAGCGTTCAGTCCCCCACACAAAACACTGTTGGACACCTATAGAAAGGGTGAACTTCTCGTGTCATATCAATTCCGTAGGATGCAATCCTCTTGCCTTTCTGTCTTAAACTCTTGCGTGGAGTGTTAACAGCGAGCTGTTAAACAGCTGCAGGGTTCCAGCTCTTAAATGGCTACATTTCAGACTGGGATCCAGCGAATTTTTGCACGTGTGTAATTTTAAACATGTGAGTTCACAGGGAGGAAGTTGGCGTATACATCTTTACCCAGTCAGGACAGAAACATTATCCTGTAGTGATTTGTTAAAGCACCTTGGAAGGTTAGCGTATGTTTTTAGCAGCTAATTTTGACAACTTCCATCTCTGAGCTATGAAGGTGAACAGGAATACCAAAAAACTGACTTTATCCAATTTCCCACAATTCAGATAAGATTAAGCGTGCACATGGAATTTTCCGCTTCCTATACTGAAAACCAGGATAACTCAGCTGAACAGGGGAAGGCTGACACTGGCATCAGACAAATCACCCACCAGCTTATGGCTGGAATCCTGCCCCAAGAGCCTGTGCTGGCCTGGGAGCGAGGATCCCTGCCTGTGCCAGAACTGCACGATGTCCCCGTAGATCCACCCCGTCTCTTTATTGCTACCACCCTCACCATACAGCACCTCTCTTTTTTCTTCAGGGAGGGGGAGAGGAGGGGAAAAAAACCCCAAAATCCTGGATTTTGAGCACCTCACTTCCAAACGGCCAGATTTTACTTCCCAAAGTCAGAAAAAAGATGCTCTACAAATATAAACACTTCTGACATTTCAGTTTCGCACTTTCATATACTGCAAGTCCAAGCCATGAACAAACACCCTCGTTCTAGTGCTTTCCTAATGTAAGACACAAGAAAGGTTCACCAGGAATTCAGCTGAACAAAAAAATAAAGCCAGGGTTTTGGTTTCCACACTACAATCCTGAAATCCAATAACAACTATCTCCCCCCCACCTCTCTGCTGCTGAGAATTAACTGAAAAATATAGCTGTATAGAGGTGGGTTTTTTAATACTTTTCCTAGATGGAATTCTATGTGATGCTGTTAAGCTTTGATGACATACCCCAATGACTTGCTTGGAAGAAATCCATTTAGCAAGCTTGCAAATCATGCTGTTTCAGTTCTGTGAGTGCCCATGAGAAACGTGCATTTTCAATCATAAAAGCTGTAGAAACAAAATGGAACTTGGAGACGCAGACAGACGAATTCCTTATCACGGCTTGGCTGTGTTCACAGAACATGTGCTTACCATTTCAAATTCCGGAAAACTATTTACAGGAATCTGAAATACAAGACTGAATCCAAAAGTAAGAAACAGATAAATTTCTAGAAGATACTTCCCCCACGCCCCCATTTCAAAGGGAAAATGGAGACTCTGATTAAAACCAAAGCAAAAAAACCCACCCCCTCATGCAGCCTTTAGCTTTTCCTAGGAATATAAACACTTGTAATATGAACTATGCACGGGGTGCCAGATGTACAGAGGTCCACTTATGTTTATGTGGCAGGACACTTTGTTTTGGAGAAGGACAAGCAAATAGCTTGCACTTTCTTCACCTCTCCAAAATTCTCTTTGAATGGGAGCAGCGGAGGTTGCAGTGGGGACGAACATTAGCACATCCCACAGTGTAATCCCCACCAGCAGCAGATCTTTGAAGCACAGTGCCAGGCACCCAGAAGCTTCCAAAAAGATCAATCAGTCACATCAAGTTGGGAGAGAACATAACTCTACGGGGAATTTTCAAAACAGATTGAAAATAGTCTTCACTGGGCATTTTCTGACATATTTTCCTAAAAACACAGCTCATTTCTACAGGATTCAGTCAATGACAACACTTTTGATTTAAATGCATTTTGCAGAATCATAGAATGCTTTGGGTTGGAAGGGACCTTTAAAGGTCATCTAATCCAGCCCCCCTGCAGTGAGCAGGGACATCTTTAACCAGATCAGGTTGCTCAGAGCCCCATCCAACCTGACCTGGAATGTTTCTAGGGATCGGGGCATTTGTTCCTAAGAAGAGAAAAATAAGAGAATTAGAGCAAAATGCAAATAGTAAGACCTGACACAGTTATTTTCCTGGTATGACGAGATGACCGCCTCTGCCACTGGCCAGGGCTGTCTCACCCCTTCCTGTGCACTCTCCTTGCCTGTGCATCCATCTGCTGTCTCCTGTCTCATCTTTACTTTGTCAGCTCTCTGCACGTTCTCGATTCGATTACTGTACTTTGTTTAGCAAAGCACAGTCCTGATCCAGGCCTACAGCTCTGGGCGCAAGAACAGTACAGCTCATTTGCTTTTTACGCTGCAACAAAGAGGACTTAAATTATACATTAGCATCCTTAAAAACCTAGCAGTTTGACAGAGCACTTGGAACACAGTTTCATGAAGGCTTTCTCTTGCAGGAAAGCTGGTTTAAGAAGCTCTTGCCCTCTCCACTGCATTTCATTATCCTGCTCTCAGTTGTTCTAGTGCAACCACTTGACACCCTGCTGTAGCAACCCGCTGCAGGGTAAAAGAACATCTCCACCTTCCCAAAAAACCATGCTGTTTTTTAAAGCACCGATCGTGTCAATAATCTGATTTATAGCACAGTTCCACAGGCGGCAGCAGCAGCACAACCTCAGAGATACTCTCCTCTGCTCTGGGTGGTTTGTCACAGTGTGAGAACGTCTAGAAGCAGCTTTACCACTGGAGATGACATTCATGGCATCATATGCTGGAAACCAGCTCCCAGTAATGCTGTCTCATTTGTACCTTTTCTTTTTTTAAAGTGATGTTGCCCTTTGTATGAAGCCTGCCATGCTTTTACCCCCCACCCAAATCCACTATTTACCTGTCTGTCAAGACAGACAAGAAATCAACTCTATAACATGCTAGAGAGGCTCCCTTTAAATTTGAATCCTCTGGATATTACCAGCCTTGAACAGTTGAAGCTCTCTCTTTTTCCATTTACCCTTGCAGATTCTGCAGCAAATCAACTGAACCTTGGGATCAATGAGATCAAAATGAAGCCAAGAGGAACTTCTTCTTTTAGCCTGGAGAAGAGGAGGCTGAGGGGAGACCTTATCGCCCTCTACAACTGCCTGAGAGGAGGTTGTGGTGAGGTGGGGGTTGGTCTCTTCTCCCAAGGAACAAGTGATAGGACGAGAGGCAATGGCCTCAAGTTGTGCCAGGGAAGGTTTAGATTGGATATTGGGAAAAACTTCTTCAGAGAAAGGGTTGTCAAGCATTGGAACAGGCTGCCCAGGGAAGTGGTGGAGTCCCCATCCCTGGAGGTATTTAAAAGATGGGTAGACGAGGCGCTTAGGGACAGTATCTCCTCTTTTCCACAGATATCCCATGAAAAGCTCAAACTGCATGAGGAACAGAGCAAAAGCTGTGTGTGCCCTGCTTGGAGAAGAGCTTCTTTCCTAATTTTCCTACTGGAACATGTCTGAATTCCTCTTTTTCATTTTGCTTGGGGCAGAAGATCCTACCTTCCTCCCCAGTCACTGCTGGATTGACCACGTTGTCCCGACTGAGGCAATAAAAAATGGAGCAGTCCCTGGGAGGGTGGCAATATGTTTGTGCACTCTTGCTGTTAATCATTACTGTGGTATTTCTGACTAGAGATTATCGGGCTTCTGAAGGGCTGAGACTGCAGCAACTAGCTCTGTCTCATGAGAAGGAGAAATCGACATTAAAAAATGTAAACAAATAACCTTACCCACAGAATCTCTCATTCAGGCATGTTTCAAGATGGGAAAAAATCTTTAGGGAAACAAACATCAGAATGCTGAAAAGTTCTTGTCATTCTAAAAAAAGAAATTCCTCATAATAACAATACAAACTCTAATGGTCTCTTTTACATACAATTTTGAATTACTGTCTTGTGACAGCAGTCTTCTAAGGATGAACAAGCTCTGAAGATATCTAGGAACACAATTTTCTTGCAAACTTTGGTTTCAAATATATTTTCCTCTGGCTCCTTTCGACAGGAGGGACATTATATTGAACCAAGCATTTTTTTTTCCATCAGCGAGGCAGACTTTTGCCATGGATTTTAATACCAATCACTTCCATGTTCATCTGTACATACAATAAATAGTTAAATGGCCTTCCCCTTTATTGACTTAAACTCACAACGATTCTGGAAGAATTGCATTTTATTTGCTTTAAAATATTTGATATATTCACAAACAGAATCATTGCCTAAATTTATAGTCATAACAAAATTATAAGAAAAATAGTAGAAAATAAACAGTCCTGAAAGACTGGTATTTTGATGAAACATCCAGACTATCACACTAGGCAGACAAATGCACCGATGACAAAATCTTCAGACAGCGACTGTCATAAAAAGCCGTAAGCTTTAAAACGTATCTGTCCCTGAAGAATCTGAATCGCCATGTGTACTACTCGTACTTTGTGTTTGGTTGTCTGTGTTCATGGAGGGCAGCTTCACTGACACCTTTGCTGCAGAAACATGGGAATTTAAATGTGGGGCAGCATTCTCTCCTAAAAAATTTAAAAAAAAAGAACAAAACACATTATTTGCTGTCTATGACAAACAACTAAACTGTACTGAAGTCATCTCCATATTGCATCACTCCGTGGAAACACAAAGACACAGACACCCTTACTGTCCACAGTTTTGAGGCATTTCAAAGCATGCTGGTTTAGCCACCAGAGTTCTCTTTATCAGGTAACAAAGGGGTGAATTTCTGTGCATATATGGACTGGGTTGTATTTACATACAGATACACCATACACACACACACGTACATATATAACCTCCACTAGGCCCAGAACAATTTCAAGTATGTATACTGGTGTTTTCCACAGAAATGAATTGAGATCTGCAGACACAGTATTTCTAAACTCCATCTATATGTGTTTGCATCAAACCCTTAGAAAACATTCAGGTTGTTCAATGGCACATATATATCACAATCATAAAAAGCAAAGCAATCCAAGTTGAAGCCATCGGCTACAAGTCCTACAGAGAAAAACACCCTATCAATGCTTCAGCTGCCCAAAACGCAAGTGAGAAGTTGTTTTAGCTCTTCCCTATCTCCAACCCATTCCCCTGACTCATTAAGGGTCCTTCTTGCTACTCCTTCGTGGTTTATCTCCCTTCTTTCATCCTCTGACAGACCCCAGAGAAAATGTACACAGCCTCCCCTCTAGAGATGTGGCTTGCAGGACTTTACAAGCCACGTTCATCTTCCAGCAAGTCTGAGACGGCACCTTGCCACTTCCCACCCTTGTGATCTGACCCTGCAAAACGTGGGACATCCTGGGAGAGGGACAAGCCCTGGCAGAGCCCAACCACCGCTGCCAGCAGCCCCTGCAAAGGAGGGGGACGCATCCCACGGAGTTTCCAGCAGCACTGGCTGCTGAGCAGCTGTGAAAGATCACTGCAGCGCTGAGAAGTCCCCCTGTCTGGGAACCACTGGAGGTGTAGAAAACAACCTGTAGCCAGATACCAGCGATGGGAAGGGAGAAGGGTCATGGGCAAGAGTTACTCTATTTAGCCAGAGGAAGGCGACAAGATGAATCAATTCATGGAGCAGGGAGAGCAAGACATGAATCAGGCTACAGACACAGAATGAAGGAGGAGAGGAGAAATGGCATTGGATGAACGGTACAACATTCACAAAACTACAGAAAGGGCATTTTCAGATTTCAGTTGTCCTTGGGACATTTATTTTAAGTGCAGCAGCTACAAGCAAAACAAACATATATGTGCCTGTGTACAGCAGCAAAGGTTCTCTTGGAGTTTGTTCTTATTCCAATAAGCTGTAACAATTCTCCCTTCCTCTGTGATAGACTAGGTAATTAAAACACTATTTTCCCAATAAAACCAGGAAGTTAGGCTTTCTTTCACCCCAGTTAATTATCTACTATGTCACTGTAGTAATAATCTGCTTTCATCTGACTTGTAGAAAGGCACGCTTCAAATGGCTAATTAAACCAACAAAAACCCACTGCTAAAATAAAATTTCATCCAGTGTTTTTCATGCTGGAACAGCAGCCAACAGCCTAGGAAGTCAAACATGAACGAGGCCAAAGACAGTAAAGCCAGTACATGGAGCAACCTGTGCCAGCCAAGCCCCCTGCCCCTCAGGAAGGCAGGCTCTGGAGAGGTAGCAAGAGCACAAGCGCATTTTTTTTGTGCCCCCGGGGAACGAACACGTCACCTGCCTGCCACAGCCCCTTACGCTCTTTGCAAGAAGCAATGTCCATAGTTTCACTAGACTACCCTCACTAGCTGGACAGCCCAAATCCCTCTACAAAGCACAGCTGCCAAAGCTTGGGCTGGCATGGGCCTGAGCAAACCTAACACATGAGCAGTGAGAAGACATGAGAAATTCTACATCTTCTGAAGATGATTCAAAAGCACATTTATGGTAGCACCACAAAGATGTGCAAGGAACACAGGTGTTTTGTTTTTCCAGAAGTACTTCCACGAGCTTAGTCCGTAGCCATGTTTGCATGACAAAAATAGGTTATTCAGAAGGGAACTGAAGAAAAGCAAAGCATTTATTTGGTTAGACGTCAAGCTGACACACAGTAAAGACGTGAATGTGTAATGCCCAAGGAAACTTTGTAAATCATTCTAGACGCTCAAGCAACTCTCCAACACTATATGTAGTTTGACGCTTTCAAAGCTTGACTTTGTTAATAATTTCCACAGTCATGTCACATTCCATGATGTCATTGTTTCAACAGCTGTTTTCAGGTTTTTAAAAAAAAAAAAAAAAAGAAGAAAGAAAAAAATGGAGGTAAAGAAAAAATATTCCCTTATCCCAAGGCTCTGTAGTAACTTCCCAAGTATTTGATTCTGGGGTGCTGAAAGAAAGTATCATATTAGTCTACATTCTTCCGAACACATACTCCGATATATTTTACAGACATACTATAGTTCAATTTTATGATAGATATAAAATGCTAAAAGGACAGAAAAATTAGAAGAATAATTCCATCTACTTGCTCAACAGAAAAGTTACCAGGTCCTGAGTTATCTAAACATCCTTAAAGATAAGCTTAAAAGTACCTGAAGTAAAAGTCTCCTTTCTTTGAAAGACAGAAATCTGGTCTCTTCTCCCAAGTAACAAACGATAGGACGAGAGGCAATGGCCTCAAGTTGTGCCAGGGGAGGTTTAGATTGGATATTAGGAAAAATTTCTTTACTGAAAGAGTGGTCAGGCATTGGAACAGGCTGCCCAGAGAGGTGGTGGAGTCCTCATCCCTGGAGGTGTTCAAAAAACGTGTAGATGTGGCACTTTGGGACATGGTATAGTAGGCATGGTGGTGGGCTGACGGTTGGACTAGATGATCTTAGAGGTCTTTTCCAACCTTAACGATTCTATGATTCTATGAAAATACAGAACCTGGATTTTCAGCATTTTAACTGTAAAAAAAATATGGATATCCTATTTCAGCTACATGGGAGATTCTGGTCCATGGCTGTAACTTTCCAGGATAGAAAGCTGCTAGTCCTGAAACTCTACATTGGCCCAAAGATACTAAATTATTCTCACATGTGCTTTACCATTATTACCTGTTGCTTAATCGAACCTCGTGCATGCACAGTGCATAAAACACATTCATATATACATATAGGGGTGGGTATGTGAATAAATACACAAATACAAGCACACAAGTTTAAATGCTGGTATTCCTGATATTAATTACTGATGTCTGTATCTGCCTTTTGCTGTACACCAGTGATAGCGTGTGTATAGTCCCTGGCCAGCTCCTTCTTTAACAATGTGATATTCCATTTTATTTCTTCCCCCCATCAGAGAACAGCTCATAACCAACACTAAGATCGTTTCCTCTTAAACATTGAGATCTTCACCACCACAAATATGCAAATTGCAACAGTGCTTATAATCTTCTGATATGCCATGAAAATAGAATGGAAAATTCCTCCATTAACAAAGCAATGCAGGGCAGGAAGGCAGGTAATTGTCACAGCTTTTTCCCCTCTTTAGAGGCTCTGGAAGTACTCAGTACAATTTTGTAATCATGTACTTAGATGTATTTATAAAAATTTTCCTCATTAAAATCCAATAAATGGAACGTGAGCCCTGAGGTGACCTCCAGTTCTCCAAATTCTTTGTCACGATCTAATAGAATACATTCACATAAACTGTGAAAACTGACACTCTTAATAAGTGTGTAAGGGTCCTTAACTGGTAGAAACTCAACAGTGACTGAAAACATCTTGGTGACCCACTGATGAAAAAGGTCAGATTTCAGATTAGAGATTTTTCCTGTTCTTGGCAATCTATAACAAATTCATGTACAGTACTAAATTTCCAGATCTTTGTTTAATAGAAACATAAAAATTAATGGTGTGTCAACCATCCGGTGACCTGTGAAGGGAGATTTTCTCTAAGAGGTACTGTCACACACAGAGTATGCTATATACAAGCGTACCGTGAATGTATGCCAAATGGAAAAGGAATTGAACACACTGAAGGGAGGTTTGGTTACTAATACCATATGGCAACAATAAGAACAAAGAAAAATGTTTAAATCTTTCTTTTAAAATTTTTCTATTTGGCAAAATAAAAAGACTAAACAAGTCTGACTTTTAAGCCAAATAAAAACCATGTGCTTTAACTCCTTCAAGTCAGTGTCCATACATTAAATAAAACTTCTATTTTTAATCTATCCGGTGGTAAACCAGACCCATATCTTGCAAGTGAAAAGAACTATCTTCAAGACAATAAATAGGGAGGGGTTTGAAGGATCAGGACCCAGGTTATTGTTTCAGTATAAAACCAGAACCATAATTACTGTAATTACCTACATATTACTTCCTAAAATTTAAAAACAACAATCACCCCCCCAGCAACCCTGCCTCTACTTTCTAACGCAACAACTGAGGCAGCTAACTTTTAGAGCAAGAATAAACTTCCAAGCATATGTAAAAACAACTCCAGTGCAGTGCTCTCATTCCTTTAATAGCACGGGTCGATATGAATGGCTTGTTTCTTCTTCTGCCAGATTCCAGCTGCTTCACTTTGTTTATTACTGACTTCAAAGTTTAAAACACTGTCCTGTCCCAACAAATAACTTCCTCCAGATGGCATTATCTCAAGTGTTCAGAGCACTGGGGACAGCACAGCACCTGCAGATCTGTAACTCAGCATCTTAAAATCTTCAATGAAAGTGTCTTTTTTTTCTTTTTTTTTTTGTTGTTTGTTGTTGTTGTTGTTGTTTGTTTGTTTGTTTTGTTTTTTGTTTTTGCTTTTTCCCCTACAAAAAAGATTTACATCTAGGATATAGTTACAAAGACTGTTAGCAGGGAAACAGAGTTGTCAGGAATTCTTCACAGTAACGTGTGTTACAAGCCCAAAGGTAACAGAACCACTATCAGTAGAAACACTTTATCTGCTCATCTTACCTGTAAGTAAAGATGCGAGATACGTATTTGTGCCAATGCGTGTCCGATCCATGTCTCCATGGATATCTGTAGGGTACCAAAGAAAAATTCACTCATTTTCATACATGGTTGTACAGGCAAGTTACCAAGTATAGCAGCATTTTCGGCAAAATCAAAATTATTCCAGACTTGCTGGGCTAACGTATACCGATAAGAAACATCCGTATTTTGATGTAAGCAATTCTGAAGGCTACACTGAAAGGAGAAAATACACTGTAATGTCAGCCATGTTACTAATTGCAATTATATACAGTATTTCCAGTTCAGACTCATGTCTAGCTATACCCTGCATATCAGCTACATAATTCAATGCTTTTGGAATTGAATGGCTTATACAGTTGAAAGTGGGTATGGTAAGGAACTAGTCACATGGCCTCGAGATGGTGAAGAATACAGCATTCTCAGGAATAAGCAAGACCATGAACAGTTTCTCAAAGAATCCAATCATTCAGACAAAATTATTCTCCATTCATTAGAAATGATAGCTCCTCTACTTTTCTAGCCCTGGCCACCTTGAATCCATATATGCATATTTATGTTATTGTGGAAAAGCTGTCCTTTCTCAGCTCTGCCAGAAATGAAGGAAAAATGCTCAAGCGTGTGTGCTTTTTAGGGCAGGGACTCTCTTCTCATTGTGTAAATGCTTTGCTAAGCAAAGGGCCCCCGGCTGCAGGTCAGACTGCTGCCTTCCACTAGGATAGAGATACAGAAATCAAGAACAAGATGCTCCGCAAATGCATGCAGTTCTGTTTTCGTAACTCAGAAACAGACTGCCCCTAACTTAGCTGGTTTCATGACAAACAGAAAAGACTCTAGGCAAACTTAGGCCAAATTTCTAGGGCTGAGTTACATGAAAGGGACAGATTTACAATTAAAACACTTCAGTTGTTTTACAGAGATGGACTGACATCTGTACGACTTGAGCCAAAAATGCCTGGATTTAAAAGCATGAGTCTACTGCTTGAGCTGAAAAAACACAGTTTCATTCTCAAAGGCCTCAGCCAACTCATAAACCTCCATAAGTAGGCCACAGACACCAGCGGAGACAGAAAACTATATAGTATGAGTTCAGTTCAAGTTTTGACCTAAACTTGGCAAATTCCACCTTCCCATGGTGTAATGTACTTACAGAAACTCTGCATAAAGCACGCACAAAATAAACATGCATACACACGCGCGCTTTTCTTTTTTGTTTGTTTGTTTAAACCCTCGTGTATATCCTAGCTATAAATATTTCTGAAAAGAAAATAAATTCAGATCCCGAGTCAGTAAAGGAGGGTGGGACACAGGCTAAGCAGCTAACAAATTTTTCAAAGCAGAATATTTGAAAATTATTTTTCCTCCTCTCAAGTCTGAGTTCAAGGTTCAGTGGTTTTCCAAAACATGCTATATTCCCACCAACAGCAACACTAAACAGAACAAAAACTAGAAATACATAAAATAAACTAGAACCAGATTTTTCAAAATCCTAACACAGAGACCAGTAGGGAAAGGCAGACAGATAGCAGTTCCAAAAACATCTAGGAATGAGATTGCAGAGTTTACTAAATAAATATTTCCTTCTGGTGCCTAAAATCTACTCTGCTCCTTTAGATCTGGCATATTTTGCTCTGTAGAATATCTCATTGCCTAACAAGTTCATTCCCTGGCCACAACTCTTGCTGTTGTTTCCCAGCAAATCACTTCCAAAAGACGTGTAATGATCTTTCCAAATAACTACAATAATTATTAATACTAAGAAGAAATATTAAAAGTCGATTTGATTTTTCCGTACAGATGCCTGTGATTTTTGGATGTGCGATTGGCTAGAAACAAACAGTCTTTTCTTAACTTTTAAACACTGCTGTTTCTTGACTGCAACCATTTTCTTGAGAACTGAGATGAGGGGTCTGCAGTAAACCTTGAAGCAGCAGCTTTTATTTCAAAGTAAAAGAGGAGAAGGAGTTGGTTCGTTACTGGTCCAGAGTCTTTGAAAAACACTAGGAAAATATGGATCTTGTGCAAGGGCTGGGGGGACGAGTGATCTCCAAATCCACAAGAGACAACCTAGGTAAACAGCTGGTGGAATCAGGAGAATCTGACAAGTGATAATTAAAAACCTGCATATCTAATTGTGTAATTAATATTTTATTTATTCAGTAGAACGAAATATCACCTACATACCAATCTTTTTCTCATTTTCTGCAAAATCTAACAGGCAAGCGGACAGGAAGGTAATTTTAAAAACTATGCTTGTGTAATATATTCAGCTCTGTTATTCACACCTTCACATTTGGGGATCCAAAAGACATTTTAATGCCAGCATCTGAAGCAAAATAAAGAAGCTCAAAAAGAAAATGGACTCAAATGATCGATAGCATGAATTCACACTAAATTCTAAGATAATGTTATGCAGACTTCCCTCAGGATGCAGAATTATTCACTGCAATCCTAGCAGTAGGACTGGCTCCACTGAGACCTCGTATCTTAACAATATTAATTGCAGCAATACTGCCTCCAGCTTATCTACATCGTACCACAGTGCTAGACATAATAGCATTCATAGCCTACATGGGGAGTGGCAAGTAAAAAAAAAAAAAACCAACAACAAATTAATGTTTAATTCTTAGAAGTTACATGGTCTGGTTTTATTTAAAAATAATTAAAAAATAATTTACACAAGTAATTAAAGTTGAATGAACAAATTCAATGATGTTTCATCATAAATTAGGGTTGCAGTGGGTTTGAAAATGAACATCTTTCCAGTTCACACTTAAAATGAAGACGGGTGTCCCGGTGAGGGGATCCCCTAAGCAAATGATGTTCTTTTGTAATTTAGTGTACTAGCCAGGATACATATTGGGTTACTCTATAGTCCCTTAGTGCGTCACAATTTTTGTTCAGATCAGCTTGGCCCACACAGTTAAATTACCAACAATTACTCCAACATGCTGCTCTTATACAGTCTTTGACATGCGGTTGTCCGTATCACTTCGGATGCGCATAATTCCGGGCAAATGACAATCTCTATTTATCAGACAGGTTCAGTATGTTGCAGGTCAAGACGGAGCATGTTATCTGCAGCGATGCTTGCACTACTAAGCATTGCACACTATCCAACCCTATTAAGTCCTTAGCTACATGACTATTAAAAAAATTGTTAGGAATGTAAGAGGAAAACTTTCAGTGAATCAGTGTGAGAAGTCACAAGCTATTTTCTATCACTTAAAAGTGTGATGGGAGACCTTGATGAGCTCTCCCTGAAACAGCCAAGAGGATTTCCTGGGCAAGAAGATTTCATCCAGGGAAGTGGTCAAGTCCCCATCCCTGAAGGTATTTAAAAGATGGGTTGACGAGGTGCTTAGGGACATGGTTTAGTAGTGGACAGGTACAGTTGGACTCAATGATCTTAAAGGTCTTTTTCCAACCAAATGATTCTATGACTATATCCCCTCCAGCCATGGCAGCAATCGGTACCCAGATTTGAATGGAGGCCAGGGGACGGGCATCGCCAGGAAGAAAACAGAAACCTTTCTGTACTGCACAGCTCTTCAGGCAGTGCTGCAGGGCAGAAGTTTCTCATTGCAAGTCACTCTTCACATATAATGGAGTCACTAAATGCACTCTTATACTAAAAAAATTATGTAAGACACACTAAAAATAAAAAAACCTGTTCAAATAGGAAGTGTTTTTCTAATGACCACAAAAAAGCGCGCTGTATTTCTCTATTCTGAATACTTCCACTTTCTAAATATTCACATGACCCTATGCATTTGTTTTGATGATTTTCACATACAAAGTCATGGGATTCTCCATATGGAAACAGTTTGCCCAAGAGTACTATTACTGTACTACCATTACAAAGATCTGGCATATTAAAACGCTTATACCTACAGCACAATTACTCAATTTTTGTAATCAAACCTTTTAAAAAGGAGATTGTGAATATTTTCCTCAGGAAAAAACAAAACAAGACAGAACAAAAACGCCCTATACAGTTAGTATTTTCCAGTGATGCATTCTAATAAACACTAGGACGTTTCTACACACATTTCTAGCATACACGCCGACAAACTTCTTAAAAAGACCTCCTTTCAAGCCATTTGTTTAACAGCAGAAGATGGCCACTAAAGGACTTCCCATTTGTTCATATCAATTCACTTTGAAAAATGTATTAGGAATAAGCAATTCTAGGAAGTTTAGAGAGGCGAGCAATTTTTCTATTATCTCAGAAAGAATATTGCTGTAATCTATGTAAGTGTATGTTAAAATAAGGAAAACATTAAATGTCTTTACTGGTAGATCTGCTGGGACACAGCCATTATGTAAGTGTCCAGACCCTATTCTGCCAAAGACCGTCTAAACCTTCTCTGGAAAAAAGTACCCAGTGTGATGACAAGTAAAACTGCCTCTACAATTTAATGCCCAGGACCAGAGACTTGGAAAGGTCTGAGAGTAAAGATATGTTTTTATCCTGTGCTATTTTAAAGTTTGTTAAAATCTAAAATGTTTAAACTTTGTGAAATAGAGATAAGCATTCCTCCTTGTAAAAAAAAAAAAAAGCCAAGAACCTTGGCCTGTTACATGGGAAAGAGTAAAAACAAAATTCCTTTGCAATACTTGGGTGAATCTGAGCTCTTAATCAGTAGAATAAGTGAACTGCAGAAATGTATTGCTCTACATCTATGCTACACACTCAGCACAGTACACCACCTTCTTAACTCTCTCTTATGCACATTGTTACTGATTTTAATGACACACACCTCCATCTCTGGTAATTGCTATAAAAAGCAGGGAAAACAGTGCAGACTGCTCTCAGCAACACTCTTGACGATTCTGCTACCAACCAACAGTTCCCCAGAAGCAACAGTGAAACCAACAACTGTTGTTAGCAACCCAGGAGCTGCTCTGCACAAATCTTCGAGCAGCAGTCAAGCAGTGCCTTCTAAGACACTGAACATACTCGTTTACACTAGGTTCTCATTTGGGCAGATGTTCTTTACCTCTGAAGCTGCACATACACACGCAAGTTGAAACTCTGAAGATGCTGGCTGCATTAACTGATGGTGACAACTCCTTCTGGTATCTAGCACCAACTTATTTTAGAAAAGCATTGCAGCACTTTGACATTTATGCATCCCAGTTCAAACTGTTGGTGCCAAACCTGGTTGCATTCGTTCATCAATATGTTTCTTCATTGCTCTGGGCCACCAGCATGATTAATATAGCTTGTAAGCAGCCTGAATGAAATTCATTTATCAGTTGTCTGGGTTTAAATATTCCTGGCCACAGTACAGGGAAATCTGCACTGGAAAGAGCGCGTATGGAAATCCAGCTGGCACGTGTGGGAGCAGCTTCCTTGCAGAGGTGTGGGCTACTGCGTGCTAATGGGACACGACTTGTGCAGGTGAACGGCACAGACGCCTGGGTCTGTTCACCGCTCTAGAGCACACACTGCAACTTCTGAATTTATATAGGGTTCATAGGAAGAGCAATTATGGAAAGCTCCTTAAGAAAGCAGCTTTTGCAAACCCTCCATATACCTGACAATGACATAAACCCAATTATTTAGTACAATCCTAATCTGCCACAATGACAGCCACTGTGTACCAGTATGAAAAGCACAAAGGCAAAAAAAGAAAAAAAAAAAAAATCTGTCTCATGTGTCTCATGGAATTTAATGGCTCCCCAGTATTTTACTTGAAGCAAAATCATTCACATTATATACACACACATGCACTCCCAAATTCAGGAACACTTACTCTGCAAGTATTAGATAAATCAATCTGCTTTCTAGCAGTTTCTTGCACACGCTCACAGTAAGACCAGAAATATTAAATGCATTATCCATTATTTTCTTTCTCTCCCTCTCTTAAATATCATGAAAGAACTGAGTCCAGAATACACTTAAAATTCAATACATATACAAGTTGGGGAATATGTTTCCCCTCATCATTACTCTGTCACCGAGCTACACGGCTACACGGCCTACACAAGAGCAGAAGAGAACAAATGCTTAGAGATCGTCTTTCTTTATACAAGACAACATTTGAATGTCACTTATTTGATGCAATGTTGGGGTTTTTTTTAAATCTTGGAGAGAGAGAACGCACATGTTGCGGTGTCTCTCGGAACAGGGCTATCTTCTGGAAGTCTGGCAGAAAGGGGTCTGGATCATGCCTGGGGCCTCTCAGTGATTCTGCAATGCAAACTGTTTTACTGCCCAGGTTACAGAGTTATCCAATCCTTCCCTATTCCTTCAGAGGAGAAATAAACAGGTTAATGCAGACTCATTGTTCATTGCTCTGTATTTTTAGAAATAGCTACTTGGAAAGTGAGTAGCATAGTAGCCAAGGTGTAGCATTATTCACAGAACCTGCGCTTATCACGCACAGAAAGTTTCCTGGAAATGTATTCTAAATCTGATAAGAAGAATCCTCATTAAGAATCATTCGCTTGTTTAGTTTTCACTTATTGAGCTTTAATGTACCATAAAAGTAAGTAATAACAACAGTGCCTTAAATAAGTATTGCTTGTCTTGTACTCATTAATGTTTTAGAAGAACACAAAACTGCCTCTAGATACAGGAAGCTGCTGGAAAATAAAAACTAACCAATCATATAAACTAAAACGAGAGCTTTAAAGAATTTTTGTTGAACACGGAGTTCAACAAAAATGTATTCTGTTCACTGTACACACGACACCAATGGGAATAAGAGCCAGTTCAAGTTCTAAGTTACCATTACTTGGGTAATAGTTTCAAGCTGCAAGGCACAGCTGTATGGGCCCAGCCAGACAGGCTATCACAGCAATGCTTTGATAGCATGGGGCCCTTAAGTGTCAGGATATAGAAAAGGCAGCAGTTGTTGGCTGTGAAAACAGTCTGATACAAACCAGATGGGGACTTACTTGATGGGCAACACAAAGGAAAACAATTGGCTCATTCAACAAAGTCAGGCCACTGCCCCAGAGAATTAACAGAAGACAATAACAGTCAACCGGAGTTGATGCAAACAAGAAACAGCCATGTGGTTACGGTTTAAGGAATTGTTTCTCCTCAGACTAAACATAAAGTTTTGATTTCTAATTCTTATATTCATTAATTTCAGTCTCGTTTACAAGCCCCCTCTTCCTCCAAAGTCTTCCGTATAATTCATTTATGTAGCACCAGCCTTCACGCACCTACTTAAACAAGAAAAAAATTCTAGGACAAAGGCAGCTATATTAATCTAATGTTTCCTGAAGAATGCCAAGACCACAGACAACTTTCTGAACTGTGTCAGAACAACATTACAGATCCACAATACACAGGGTGTTATTAGACACATTTGCATGCATATGGCAGTATATTTACTGATTCTTTTTGATTTGAAATGCATAAAGCCCAGAAGGTCACATGCTGGATTACCGGAGTACAGATGTCTTCCAGTTTAGTGAAGAGTTCTTCTGGTTTCTTACTTAACTTTTTTCAGAATTAAACTTCAGATCAATTATGTTACCACATAACAGTTTCGTTTGTCAGGAAACAGTTAAAAATCTATTAAAATACCTATTACCAAACTTTTTTTGAAGCAATCAAAAAATGTAAAAATTGGCTACTTCAGCCATAACTCAAAAAATCCCACAACCCATTCATTTTTAGAAGCTTGTAGAAGATTATGGTCCAAAATCTTAATTGCTCTTGCTGTTTTATTACAGGAAATATAAAAGTGACATGTGCAAAGGTATTTTGATTACAAATTGCTTACAGAGATTGCACAATAAGTCAGACCTCTAAGGGCCTTCTGCAGTTTCCCTCTCAGACTAAAACCATCTGAACTTTCTTTTCGTATACTTCAAAATACTCCCTCTGGCAGGCTCTGCACTGCAGTGCTCTACATGAGTGTGAACGGATGGATGGCACATTCTGAAAGACAGTCACATACTCAGATACCCAAGCAAGTACGTCTACAAAATGCAGTGACACACAGATGTCATGGATGCCTTATGAAATCCCATCATCCTGGGACCCATCAGCTTCAGCATACCACCACACATCCCCTTCAAGCTTCACTGCTCATGGAGCTTGCTTGATGGCCAGTTCACGGATTTCTAAGCTAGCCATGTTGCACGATGTAAACATCTCCTAAACGCATCACTCGGACCTACGACGGGTACACGTGAAGTCTACTCTTCTTTCTGAGTGCTTCACTTTCCATGCAGACTTCCAAAAAGCAGTTGGGTTAAAGAACTGAATGTATGGTTCTCATTTAACAGCCCACACTGGACAGACAGAGCAAGGGAGTTTGTCCTTAAAGGAAGTAAAAAAACCCTACTGAATTAATGAAGTAGAGAGTCAGGCCCTAATTGTCATCTTAAATGGTTCTAGCTTTTAGCTGCTGTGGTTCTCAAGCCTGTGAGCATGGTNCTCCCCTCGGTTGTAGCCTTAAAAAAAAAAAAAAAAAAAAAAAAAAAAAGACTAAAACGCAGCCTTGGCTGCATTCAAAACAACCACACATATTGTAGATAGAAAAGTAAGGTTTTTACTGCAGTTTCCTACCATAAGGACAGAGCCAACACTCCAACAAAGCTGTTGTGTGCTGCGCTCTGAGTTAAAACGTCTCTCCAGCAGAATCATAAGGCTTATTTCCAAAAGCGTAGCCAAATTCTTGAAACCTCCGATGAAGGGGTGGGTTGTCACATTGTAGCAGAGAAGATTTTGCCTGCAGTGCTGCTGTTATTCATTTTTCACATCATATATATTGAGGTCAGAACATATTTTTTACATACAGCTGAAATTTTGCGTTGAGTCTCTTCATTAGGCCATTTCTAGAAGATTATGAATCTTAGGAACAGAACAGCCTTTATCAAGCCTTAACCTCAGAGATACTGGCTGTCGTAGCCTTGCATTTAAAAGCAGATGAGAGAGGAGCAAAAATCTCTTTAAATCCCAGGTCCGCCTGTAGAGGCAAACCCCAAATGCTCTTGTAAAAATGGTTTTGGACATCGTTTGTCAGAGAACGCCTCCACAAAGGACGGCATGTAAAGGCCAGCTGGAGCAGGGGAAGGCACAACTGCCCGGCCACCGTTAAAGTGAGGACTCCAACAGGAAACTGCTCCCCCCTTTCTTTTTTTTCTTTTTTTTTTTTTTTTTTTTTAAATCAGGAAGGAAGCATCATCTTCAGAAACAAGCATTCCCTGTGTAATCTCCCTGCTTGCCTGTCTCTAGGAGCGGGTCCAATTACTGAAATAAGCAACATGCACTTTTAGGAAGTTAATCGTGTATTTACACTGTAACTCAAACTAGTAAATATTTCCCATTTATAACTTGATTTATGTAACGGGACACAATGGCAGCTGTTAAGTAAATAACACAATTTTCTCAAGATCTGTGATTACGGTTTTAGGTTTATAAAAACAAACTAAAAAAACCCAGAAATTAAGCAACTACCAGCAAATTCCATGCTTTTTACTTCTACCGAAGATACGATGGCCTGACAAGGACAGAAACTGCAGCTGTTATACTGTCTTTAAACAAACATAGCTCTGTCCAAGTCTTGCAATATGTACAGTGCATAAAGCAAGGCCACGATACGCAACTCTAAGATTATTACTTTACTGTAACAACCTGAGTTCGGACAGAGGTCTGCAGGTCAACCCATATTAAGTCTAACCTGCTTTGATTGCATAGTTTTGAGCCAAAACAAAAATGTAATTCTACCAGACCCAGAAAATGTGAGATACACATTTTCATTGTTCGCATATGGTTGATGATTTACTGTTTTGTATTAAAACCTACATGCCTATCTGACATTAAAAAAGAAAGAGTTAATGAAAGTCAAAGTTGTGCCATACACAAAAAGAAACAGTTACCTCCCTGCGGCCAAAGCATTGGGGGGGGAAAAAAAAAAATGCATTTTACAGAACTGCTGCATATTTTGTGTCACACTGAACAACTTTCACTCAGGTTGTTTAGAACTGTGCTTAAAAACTGTTCTTCCTTCTTTAAAAGCAAAACATAAGTTTTAGATTAGAGAAGAATGACAGCACAGATACAAAGGTTCTAAATCTAAATTAAGTTTTTCTAGGTGTAGGGGCTTTTTTCCCTGAATGACAGCATTCATGATAAAAACCAGAACACAGACAAAATTTAACCCATCTCCATCATTTAATATTGTTCCCTGCAAATGCAGTCACCAAAAGCCCATTTGCAACTGGTATTTCAGAAATGAGGATCTGTCATATTTTACTGTCAAAATTAGTTTTATAGAAGATGAAAAGTGTTTTAACCAAGTTTTACATTTGCACGTGTTATTCAACACTATTACAAAATGCAGTCCCATATGCAATCTCAGCAGAGAGCAACAGGTCACACATGACAACTTTAATCTTCACTCACCGGTCCTTACCTTACTTTTAAGAAGAAAGCTACTTTGACAGACTGCATTTCTCAAAATCAGCATGTTATCACAGAGTAGCATTACCATTATTTATATAGTATTCTTCATTTGGAAGACATCCTAGATAACATTTACTCCATGCTGTTGCCTTATTTGAAAGTTTCCTGGACTCTAATCTTAAGAAATTAATCACATGGGCACTGGAAACATGTATTTATATTTAATTATAGGCAGTCTTTGTACCACTGTATGAGAAGTTGGTGCTGGAAAAACCTGGCCTCTCTTCAGTGCATAAAATAGAAGGTCTGTTTTCTCCTAAAGTATCTAGAAAAATAAGTAAATAAAGTACTTAGGTAACAACACTGTTCAAGAGCATGAAAACTGCTGGTAAGTCAAGCCCTCTCACAATATAATAAGCAGTAAAATCTAAAAAAATGACATTACAATTTCACTGCGGACACCAATCATCTAAATATCTGTCTTTACTGGCTAGTTAGGTCCTATTAATAACTTTACAGCTATGCCTCGCCTCTGCTAGCAGTGCAAAAATTTACAAAGCATTAAAGAAGAAAAAAAAAGTTTAATGGCTGAGAATGACAGCTTTTGTAAATCCCCCATCTCCTTTATAAAAGGGGTTTGGAGGCAGACAGGCAGAGTCTGTGGGGTATTCACTCACATTAAGCTACCTCCACTCGGCATCTACACTCTTGTCCTAGTAATTTCTCTTCTACCCAGCCACTCCTCACACAAACAGCTGGCTCCTTCCAGTTTTTACATAGTGCTTTAAAAAGCTGAATTGAGAACGCTTAACAACAGGTAAAGCTGAAGGGTGTCCAGCTGCCTCTGCCCAAGGATCACCAAAACCAACAGAGTGGGGAAAGCAGAAGCTGTTCCTTCTGTTGCGTTGCTCTCAGAGATACACAAGCCACTGAATTATAAAGGGCAACAATATCTGCCTTCCCGGCCAACCAGAAAAATAAACCAACCTCAGCACATGCTGAAGATGGAAAGCCTACACTTCTCCTATCGCAGTGCTATAAATGTTTCTCCAAGTTGAAATATGTGTTTGTAATACTCCTTGTCTTCACCTGTCACCATACAGTATCCATGCAATGTGTTGCCAGCACCCAAAGGCATCGGGACTTCCTGGGCTGATACTGATGCCTTTTATAAAAGAAATGCAACTTTCACACTAAAAAAGAAATGTGAGATAAGAGGTCTACTTAAATGACTGTTAAGCCAAGAGAAGTTGATCATCCTAAAAGATCCTATAGTGCATCTGCCAACTGAACTAACACAGCGTTGGCAGCAGGTCTACCTGAGACAGCTGGAATGGTTCCTGACTCCAGCTTAGCTGGCATTGATGTACCAGGCTGAAAATGATAGGGACTGAGGAGTGGAAATACATCTTATTCAGGAAATTGTCTCTGCAGGCTGTAATCTTTGGCAGAGGCTGTTGGAGGTAGTAACTCCAACCAAATGCTCTGCTGAATAAGAAAAAGACAATGCTGTTTCTTACAACACATCTTGTTATAGTGACATACTGAGGCACATCGTTTAGAACAACTAGGAATCTCAATTTAAATTCATTTGCCATCACTGCTAACAAATAGGCATGTGAATTAAAGTAGTACAAGACCATAAAAATCAAATGCCTTTTTACAACATTATGACAGAAGATGATGTGTAAAGGGACTTCAGACTCAATTATATGTATATAAATGAGTAGCGGGTTCAGGAGAGACTATTCTGATCATTTTCCATGACATACCACAACACACAGGCCACAGAACTGCTAAGTGTGCTTACTTTCTAGATGCACATCAGTTCTTTCTTATTAAGCCATGGGCTCAGAGCTGTGGAACCACTAATTTGTGAGAAACTTCTCCCTCCAGAGAAGAGCTAACTGGAAACAGCCCTGGGGCTGATGTAAGCATTGAGTACATGGGGAGTCTCTGTCCTTAGGTGGCTTGCCCAAGCCCATTAATTTTTTGTGTGCGTCCCCCATTTATATAAGCGATGTTTGCATGAAAGGGGAAAGCAGGTCAGCCTAGTCAGCTTGCTACCATCTGCTTTTATTCAGAGTTACTCAAGATCAGTGCCAGTGGGATCAGTGCCTATTAAGGGGGTTTATTGTGTGTGTTTATTTTTTGCTCTTTACAATGAAGGCAACAGCAATTACTGTAAGTTTGTACAAGTGCATACAAATCATAATACACAATACAAGGCTGCTTTGCTCAGATCCTAGCGTGTTTACGAATCCTACACAGGCTGTGAGAAAGACTGCTTTGGCACAACAATTTGGATAGACTGGTGAGGAGTGCGTTAGTGTCCAGGAGATCTGAGACTGTATTTCATACTTGCTGTCAAGACTCGCTTGCAATGCACAGCTACTCCAGCTGATTCACCACCACACGAGAACCTTACACAAAACAAAAAGCATCACATTCTAGCTTGGCCCCCAGATGGGCAGACAATAGGTGGATTTATACAACTGGAAACTGGGACTGGTGAAAGATCAAAGGTAGACTGCCAAGTGGAAATAGCAATTTAGGGCTCTCAGCTTGTACATACCAACTCTGAGGAGTGGATATGCAGCAGCAAGAGGTACTCTCCTCTTTATGAGAATTCTGCTTAGAATATGCCTGGCCACTAGAGACACAAGCTACAAAAAAAACACACAACCCCAAAACCAACCAACTGCCCACCCCCAACACCTGCAAAAAAGGAAAAAAAGGGAAAAATATGGAGAAATATGAAGAAATATGGAGCGTAAAAAGTCTCTACAGAGGGATCTGGACAGGCTGGATCAATGGGCCAAGGCCAACTGTCTGTGGTTCAACAAGGCTCATTGACGGGTCCTTCACTTGGGTCATAACAACCCCTTGCAACGCTACAGGCTTAGGGAAGAGTGGCTGGAAAGCTGCCTGGTGGAAAAGGACCTGGGGATGTTGGTGGACAGCTGGCAGTGTGTCCAGGTGGCCAAGAAGGCCAAGAGCATCCTGGCTTGTATCAGAAATAGTGTGGCCAGCAGGACCAGGGAAGTGATCATCCCCCTGTCTCAGCACTGGTGAGGCCACACCTCGAGTGCTGTGTTCAGTTTTGGGCCGCTCACTACAAGAAGGACATTGAGGTGCTGGAGCGTGTCCAGAGAAGGGCAACGAAGCTGGGGAAGGGTCTAGAGCACAAGTCTTGTGAGGAGCGGCTGAGGGACCTGGGGTTGTTTAGTCTGGAGCAAGGGAGGCTGAGGGGAGACCTTATCGCTCTCTACAACTGCCTGAAAGGAGGTTGTAGCGAGGTGGGTGTCGGTGTCTTTTCCCAGGTAACAAGTGACAGGATGAGAGGAAACGGCCTCAAGTTGCGCCAGGGGAGGTTTAGATTGGATATTAGGAAAAATTGCCTATTACAACCCCCAGGTATGAGTGAAATACCACACTTAATTTTGTCATTGCCCTGAACCTTAGTTTATGATATATAAAATGCACTTGGAGGGATGCCACAGGTCACTGGATTAGATCGCCTGCAATCCTTTAAAAATCTAGGCTTGAAGAGGGACTCAGATGAGATTTGTGGATATTTACCTTGAGCCCCAGTAAATCTGAAAAAAGACAAGTAAAAATCCAAGTATTTGACAGTCTCCATAGGAAGTAATCCTTTAAGTAGTGATCATGTCAGTTTGAATAAGTTTTTCTTCCCCTTTCTGCAGAAAAAACCCAACTGGTGATGGAATTTCAGTGAAAATCACTGCTGCTGTGTATGGACCAGAGGAGGGACTTGGTACAGGAACATACCCTGAACCTCAGCAAAATAAGTGTACTTTAAACAGAAAGATCTGACCAAAAGGGAGAAAAGAGCAACTGTATCTGCTTTCACCTGCTTAAGTAATGGGACTATAGATGCAGCTTCACCTCCTGAACTTAAAACTTCTGAGCAGAAACACTCCTTAAGCCCACACTGGAAGGTTTCCTGCTTTATTCTTTTTACTGCATCACAAGTGCAAAATACTTTCCCTCCAAAGATTAACCATGCCCACATCCAGCACAGAGCAGAAGCTGATTCTCATGAGGCCTGTACAAGGGAAACTTGAAGATATACAAAGCTGTGCAGATTTCATGATGGGTGTAAAGCATCATCTGTATAGGCACCAAGGGAAGACTAAAAGGGGAAGTTTTCTGCCTTTGCACATACCTCCCACAGCAAAAACCTCAGCACAAGGTCAGAGAGATGTCTTGACAATCCTGCAGCAGTGAGACAGCACTGTATCCCTCTGTGCCACTTGAGGAGGCGTGCAGTAAGGGGAGAACTAACTCTCAACCTCTTAGAAGTTGAAGAAAATTGCCAAGTGAACAAAAACCTAATGCACGTAGATCCGTAAGAAAAGGGCCACGTGATACATTGTGTGGAACTGGACTCCAGAGGAGATGACTTCTACCCGAGCATGCCAGTCAGTAGGAAATCCTCAGACTGCAAGGGAATATGAGCTCGCTTGGTACAGTTTTCTTTAAGTATAAACTGGGGTTTTGTAGTTTTTCATTTCTCCATCTGATTACTTGAATTTCAATTAATTTAGATGCCTCAAAAAAAAAAAATCAAAGGACATTCTAAAAACATCCCAGGGAGATTCGTGCTTCACCTGCTAGAAGTTCCCGTTGTTCACGCCTTTTGCACAAGTAAGTGAGGGGAAGAAATGACAGGTCTAGGAGACCAGAGGATCATTTCCCAGAAAGAGATCTTTTGGGAACGGGTGCAAAGATGTGCTCAGTCACATGAAATCCACAGCAGTTCCTGGTGCTTGGTTTCCCAGGACCCTAACTCGAAGCAGCAGAACACACCCACAGCAGAAGGACATCATTGTCTACAATAACAATTCTACACAAGACTTTGCCTTAAGCTATGAAAAAAAACAAACTTCTGTTTTAATATTTTGTCTGAAAAATAACTGAAGTAACTCAGTGGGAAAAGAAGTAACCATAGATATAAATGGCACTTCTTAACAGATAAATAATATTTACAAAAGCCAAGAAATTCAAAACTCCTGTTTCCAAATGTACTGTAACACAGCTAAATATTGACTTACAGCAATTCAAACTAGAAACTCTCAAGTGTGGCTACTGAGGATTTTATGCGGGGATAATATACAAAACGCATTATTACTCAGATGCATGTTTTCTAATGCATGGGCTATCACGTAACTGCTGTGGTCACGTGCAGAAAAAGCAAATGAAAACTTTTCAAGAACTGGTGTTCTAAACCACTTGGAGCACCTAAAAGCTAATGACTACTTACAGAAAAGACACAATTTCTGTGGGAAACACAGCTTTGCATTTCCTAACTTGCCCGAATGTAAAATATATTAACGGAATTAATAACGGCATCATGTCAATGAGCCATCTGATAGCACGGGGAGGTAACTGTATAGGCAAACCAAGAGTCAAAATAGACCAGAAATAAAGGGTTCTGAAGAAGCACTGAAAAACTTACATAAACAGGGCATTTGCTTGAAAAATGCCATAATTATAGCTCATTAATTTCATTACTTCAATTTCCAAGATCTTCTCTCAGAAATTAGTCAAATTCACGGAGCAATGTAGGCTACACAAACTATTCCTACCTCTCAGGTTGTGGTGGTACTGTCTACAGCGTGAAAGAATAGCTCTGTTTTGTTTCACTAGCTGCTATTTTCAGGGTGGTATGGATGGTCTTTAGCAAAAGCCTTTAGTGGAATTCAGTCCAAAAAAAGAAACAGCAGGATATTAAGGAGAAAGTAAACTTTCAGTAGAATAGTTGTTAAGAGTTTGACCAAAACAGTTCCAGTTCCAAGAAAAAAAATAAAGACCTTTAGCCTTATCCTAATCTTCTTCCTTCCTTGCAGCATCTGTTAGAGATTTGCCTCATGCCACAATAGCTTTAAGAAAAAATAACCCAAAACCTAACTCAGAGCAATGTCTGGCTGAAGAAGAGAGGCAAAGAAGTATTTAGTTATAGCCATATTTTCAATATTACAGTTTTCAATACAGCAAAATGTCAATGTTAACACAGAACTAGCCCATTTTCAATACTGAACAGGGACTCTGGAAGCTTTATTTTTATACAGATTGTTTTAAGGGCTTCTTGCCCTCTTATTCATTTATTGCACAGATCATCTCCTCCCACAAGCAATTGTGCAATCTTTCTGTGGCAACAAAGCCAATTGCTTAGTGTCTCAATATTACTTTCCCATGTACTTACGGCTGCCTGAATATAATTCACTAGCTGGAGATAAAAAGGAATTACTATCATGAAGTTGTGCTCTGTAGGTCACATTTTGAGAGTCTGTGCTGTAGAAAAATAATTAAGTGAAGATACATCTACCTCTTGGTTCAGAGCTGCTCATATTAAAGTTTAAAAACGCTCTGCAGTCAAGCATTGCCACCTGTTCTTTCATTTTAATTTAAAAATTCTGAATCATGTTAATGTAAGCCTGAAAATGCTTGTATTCTGCAAATATGTGCATTCACCAACCACAACAATTATTATCATATTAAATTTGTGAAGATATATGAGAGAATGGTACAAAGATTAAAGGGTATTATAAAGCCAAAAATATATATGCATTTATATTATATACTACAAATATATGTTTTCAAACCACTGTCTCCACTATGTCTAGAGAAGGCACACATTTCAATTAATAATACATTCAGGCTTTATTTTGAGTTGTAACTTTCAGGAGACATTACTCCTTTCAGGCATGATATTGTAACAGTCCTACTGAACTTCAACTTTCATTTGAAGACATCAATCAACCTACTTTCAGTAAAAACACATGTTCACTGTAGACCACAAAGATTTTTTTTAAACAACAAAAGAAAGCTCCATCGTATATATATTTATGACCATAGACAAAAGATGATTCAAATCTTGTCATGTATTTATTAATTAAATAAAAAAGGCTTTTTTAACACGTAACTCTGTGTCCAAAACAATTTCCCTTTTCTCCCAACATCCTGAATTCACACTTCATTTCAGGGCTCCAGGTTTTTCTAAGCTCTAATACCAATACAACCCACTTACCCTTTAAACTCTGAAAAAATAGCTAAATGGTCCTGTCTCTGAAATGGTTCAACATTTTCAGGCAAGTACTCATTGTCCCTTGCTATCTCAGTACTAAGGCAACCATTTGACATGAAGTTTTTATGAACAGGGTGCTTTGAACTTACAGTAACAGATGTGCTTAATTTTAAAATGTTGTATTTACTTAAACCCTGTATTAATTTTTACCCTCAACTTTTTGACTGATTAAGTTGCTGTGGTGAAGCTTATAGAGACAAGACCTTCTGGTTAAAACTGAAAGACAGTTGTTTCCATTTGCAAAGCCTCTAGATTTTTATTGGCTCATTAAATATGTATACTTTGAATGAGATTTAAATTATCCTGGTATATAAATCATCTTTTTTTTTTTTGTTCCTCTCAAAGAAAATTGACTACTGCCATCTCGTGGTCAAACGTTTTCACCTGACACACAGACATAGTTGGACTGTGCCCAAATACCTTGTCACAGTATAGGTAATTTTTTTTTAGAGATAAATATTCCAGAAAACAAGATATTTGATAAAAAATATTTTACTCCATTTCCAGCCCTCTCTAACACCCTACTCAATAATACAGGCTGGAAGTGCTGTCTTGTTAACACTTTGAGACAAAGTTGAGGTGTAAAAGCATGAAGTACAGTGTTAGGAAGACTATCCCACCTTTCCTCCTCCTCTCTGATGCTTAATAGCAAGTGTTGGGAAAAAGAAAAGGAAGATTCCTACAACCACTATTAAGGAAAACTGTTTTTAAAGTTGGGAACGAGTCGATCCTGCAAGGCAGGCCTGCCACATAAATTCCTTTTTGGTATTTGAAGGTCATACTCAACTCAACTTACTGGAAATTCATTTTCCTTAGGCAATTTGGATTTTCTGAACACCAGAGGAAAAATACAGTTCTTCCTATTAGAAAAAGTCATTGCAATATTTTCCACCAATGTGAAATAAAAGAGTTAACCCCCATTTTTTAATAAATTCTTTACTTACCCACTTTAAAAAACACATGTTGATAAGTGTCCCTACAACAAAACATACAAATGCACTATGGTGTGTCACTTCAGTTCTGTAAGCTTTTCCACTAATTGTCCATAGAAGCTAAGTCTTCCATTATTCATAACTTTCTTCATATGTAAACCATGGTTTTGAAATTAGGTTCCAAGTCCCATGACCAATAACATTGGCCTAGGGCTTTTCTTACCACTTAAAAATATTTGAAGCTAAATAGTTCCATCAGAATTATAATTCGATTAGATGCTTTACAAAAATTAAATGGAAGAAGTTCAAAGAATTATTTTAAAAAGGGCTTGAAAGAAGAATTTGTCTATACTCGGGTCAAGGAATTATAATTGCCTATACTGCAGACATGCAAGTTTTTAGATTCCAGTTCTTAGCACATAAGATTAAAACTGCTACATATCTCTCTACCACCTCCACAAACTTCTTATCTCCTAAAACAATTAAATATGGCAGTAATATGCACAGTTTATGTTATTCCAACACTGACTTGAACTACAATAAACAAAAAATATTCTCTCCCTCTCATGCAACACCCTTAACACTTTTAACAAACACTGTTAAGTAATCACCAAAAATAGCATGGTTATAATACATAGTGTCCTTCAGAAAAGAAAATCACTATCTGTTACACACTAGCTTGAAGACCGTCTCAAACCAGGCCATTTTAACATTGAAAATCTCTTTTTTGCCTCCCACATTTGCATGATCTTAACTGTGTATTATCTTTCAGTTCTCCTCTAGTACCCTTGCATTTTCTCATGTGTATGAACCACTGCCGTCTATCACAACATTATGAATATTTTGTTTGCTGAACAGCATTCTATAAAGCAATTAAGATTCAGTTGGCTACATAATACGCACATTGCACGGCTCTAGGCAAATAAAAATTTAAATAAATACTTAATTGCAAGGATTCTGATGACTTGCATAGAGATACATTTCCAATCCTTTCAGTGCACCCCAACAATACCATAACTATGTACACAGATTTATACACGCTATATATAAACATTTGGAAATTTTGGGAATCTGGTAGTAATGAAAGCCAAATTTAAAAAAAATCAGAACTTTATTAAACATC
>VYZW01006457.1:21280-32497 GCA_013401315.1 Balaeniceps rex | reverse complement strand
TCATTTAAAGCTGACAAGATAAGAAAGAGTTGAGACGATTTTCTGAAAGCAGGAAGGTCTCATGGAAATGTGATGGAAGGCCACCAATGTTACAGAACATTAAATGTAAGCAGCATAACAGTATACTCATGAGCCCATTTGAAGTGTTTTTTTTGTTTTGTTTTGGATTTTTAATAAGACAAACCAAAAACCAGTTTAAACTGAACTGAGGTGGAAACAGAAGTTGAGAGATAACACATAGATTCATAACCTACAATTATGCATTCCTGAAGATTAAAAAAAAATGTCTTTTGAAATACTAAAAATGAAAGCTAATGAGAATACCAAAGTGACAATCCCACTTAAAAAATCTTGATTGTATAAAAACATTCATACTTATATAAGAACATTATGAAAATATTTTGCAACTAACTTATTTTAACAACGCATTTGGGACTTCAAATGATTTAGAGTTACCATCTTTGAAATGCTTAGCCACACAAATATGACTTCAATGTTCACGTCCCTCCCATGGTCAAAATGATTCATCTAGAATGAGAAGAGCCCAGCTTCCTCCTAGTCATTCTCTTGCTTCTTAGAGCTAAGAGTACAGGGGCAAGGTTGCCACAAATAACAGTCAATTCCTGTATTGTTGCTCAAGAATGGACAGAAGGGGTCAAACCAAAGATGCACTTAGTCTGCCATTCTGTCTAACAGTGGCTAAAAGCATATATAAATCTCAAAAAAATCCAATGCCAGAAATGGAGGAGCAGCCAAGGAATTTGGGTAGATAAGAAAATTCCTATGACTTAAGCCATTTGTTTTGGAGTGAGTGACCACACAGACTTCACTCTTCATGACTAAAAGGCACTTGCTCCTGCCCTACATGAAAAGACAATGCTCTTTCTGTTGGTCAAAATCTGATCTACACACCAGTGCCAGGGAGCAAACAAGTGGTACGTATATGGCAGCTCCACATCACTGCCCACAACCTCCTAGAAAGAAGGATCCTGTTCAGACAGATTACAGAAACCACACGAGCTCTGTCATAACAAACGCTAACATCCAGGAGGATTGTTCCCAATTAAATCAGAACAAAGCTCTACCAAACCCAAGGCCCAGCTGGACACCATCTGAAATACAGTGTATTTTCTCAGGTGTCTCAGTAAACACCATGAAAAGCCTAGTTTTGCTCTTAAATAGATTTGTCTTCTTGCTTTATACGTAGCTGATACAGTTTCATTTCAATGAAGGCAAACACTGCCTAGAGATGAAAAACAAGATGTGAAACAACTGATGTGAGAGTCAGTGACTAACTTGGGAGGAAATATTTTAAGAAGTTTAAAGTGATTATCGCCTTAAACATTGCATAGAATGAATCATTCTGAAAGCCTGAGTATCTCTTGCTCTCTTAGCTGATATTATGTTACCAGAAAATCTGTCACAGGCAGGTGACAAAGCAGATCCAGCCGTAGATCTGAATACAGATGCCATCCCTAATTGAGACTAAGGGAAAGGTTCATCATTGTTACATGGTAGATAGATGCTGTCAAAACAAACTTTCAAATCATCTGGTANTTTTTTTTTTTTTTTTTTTTTTGAGAAGGATGTATGGATCTAGTAGAGGATCTTATGGAGCATGGCTTTACCACATCCTGGACAGATGTTTACAGTGGTTATTGCTTATAGGCATGGTCATGCCATAGAAAATAAAAAAATGTAGCCTGTGAGAAACAGTGATTTAGAGTCTTACATCAGGAACACCCACATACAGGAAGAGATCACTTTGTTTGGGGGAAAGACCCAAAACAAACAAAACCACACACACAAAGTTCGGGAGGTTGTTTGGTTGGTTTGGAGGGAGGGTGAGTTTTATATGCCAGCAGGCAAAAAAACCCACACTAAGGGTTCAGATGCAAGAAGAAAGATAACATAATTATAACTACCTCTATATTTTCTATGAAAGACACTATGTCAGATCACCTTACGTTTCTTGTGTAGGTAAGACTGTGTACATTGCTAATCTTACACATGGTACATTATCATTTGCCTGTACTCAGGCAAACAAAAAATCAGTCCTAACCCCATCAGCTAATTCTCCAGAGCATGAGATGCAGGTATCACTGGGTTCTTTAACACAGCTAATGGTGCTAAACGGAGGAAACATATTTTACCCTCTCTGTCCCTTTTACTTTTGGCTGGTGAAACGCTAACAAGGATATGAGCTTCACCCCAACAAACACAGCGGTTTAACAGAATCTAGTTTTGCCTGTGAACAAACATTCCAAGAAATAATACGTTCCGGTGATCTCAAAGTAAAAGAGGTATAACATTTAAAATCCTTTTTGAAGATGCAACACATCACTTCAGATGACATGTTTTAAGAACTGCTCAGACACCAATGGCATGATACACATCAAGGCTCAAAAACATAAAACCAAAGACAGGTCAATATAAGATACTTCAGGTTATCTTTAATATAGAAGATCAGGAAAGGACAAAATACATCCAGGAACATAGCAACCATGGTAAGTATATTATCACTTTCAAACACACTGTGAAGCTTAACATATTAAGGTCAATCTGCCACCTCATTTTTAGCTTTTGCCAGTCGATATTTGAATTTATCTTTAGTTAGCAAGTAAACCATCATCTCTAGGTAACAGCACATACTAATGAAGTAGCAATGGATTAACTCTATAGGTTTCAAGCAGAGATCAATAGCATCTTCCTCTACCTTCAAATATTCTGAGGTACATCATGATTACTGCCTTTCCAACCCTGCCCCTACGAGGACAACTGAAGCTCCTGAAATGATGAATCAGTGGGTTACAACTGGTGAGGCCAAACCTCTGTTGTTGCTTCCTCTCCCATATATCCATCATGTTATTCTTCTGTATTTGAAGCGCTGTGCCCCTAAAACATTGGAATGCCCCATCTGAACTGTGTATGTATAGTATTAGATCCTGTGAGACCAGTGAAGTTGTGAGAAAGTGCAGAAAAGGTAAAAGAGAAGGTCTGAGCCTAACAGAAAGCATGTTGTAAGGATTCTGTCACAGTAAACATGATCATTTTTATTACACACATGTACTTTTGACTTCAGTTTCTCAGCTGAATGTGTCACTTTAAATGCACCAGTTCTCTGACGTCAGTCACCACAGCGAAATAGGAAAATTTATTTTCCTAGGTTTCAGTCTGCACTTTCTGAGTACTCATAGAAAAGATCCCTTGACTTTACCTGGGACAGATCCTCTGAGAGAGATGTCATTCTGCAGCTTGGTTGGGCTGCTTGCAGAACAGGATTTGAAACTGGTTGCAATTCCAGTTCAGCCATAAGCATTGGACCACGACTTGTATCTGCATCTCCAAGAATTTCTGCTGAGAGAGAAAAATAAAGAGAAAAAAATTCCTTGATGAGCTGGAACAATAATCTCCCAGTCAACTCATGTGGCAGGATGTGGAGCCTTTCAAGATGCAACAACGGGACATGCAATGTTAAAGAGAATTATTTCCTCTTTACGTGGCTCATTGTATATCCCTTAAATTGTTCTTGTGGGGAAGAAAGAAATAAGAAATACGCGTCTGTGGAAATTGAAAAACATAAATCAGTTTTATCATCTGTAGATTTCTAACAAGGCAAGCATTTGTGATAGCTTCAAAGCTGTATAGTTCATCATAGCATTATATGCTTAATGAGCTTTATCACACATATTGGAAAGGCTTCTTCATGAAAATGTTTCACCGTTGTGTGAAAGAAAAGAAACCTGTATATAGTCTTTTTTAAAGGGATAATTTGCTATATAGTCCAGCATTTATCATGCTTTTACAGCCTGCAAGTGTGTAAAGCATCTTTATAAAAAATGTACTGACAGCTCACGAACTAACTTTAGCCTTCTGCTATCATACAGAGTCAAAGAATGAATTTTAAGCCTAATTAACTATAATCATTGCTTAATTAACTGTAATTATTGTTCACTTTAAGACTACATGTGCCACATTTCATTTGCATGTTGGCTTTTATATCCATGACTTTAAGCACTGAAAACAAGGATTTATAAATGAAAGACTGATCATCAAGATGCCATTATATACCTACATAAGCAACACCTGCTCCATCCTACAAATAGACATCGTGTTTCCATAATACGAACAAAAACTGGTCACAAAACTGAAGATACCCATAGACACACAATCCCCAGAATTCTTACAGATGTATCTGTGAGTGACTCATTCTGACATAGAAACTGATATATCCACTGCAAGGTTATATGTACAGAGATACACACCCTGAAATATATGAACTTTTACACCCATTGGTGTAACAATTATTTAATTTTACCCCTAAAAATAATTATCAAATAAAATGATGGACCTGCATTGTAATTGTTGTGGCTATCAGAAAATAACTCTTGGTCCTGATTTGCAATAGACTGAAGGACATGCAATCTCACATACCAGTGGATGGATACAAAAGATTTGGAAGAAAAGTGGAAACAATCACAGATCATTCCTTCCGCACTCCAATCCCCCACCGTGCAACCCGGAACAGATTGTTTCCTATTCAGTGTTGACTTCACTATCAAAGGGACTTGGAAACAAGATTTTTCTGTTCCTCCCTGATAGGAAAAAACTCTTGTAAAAGCTAGTAGATCCTAGCTTTTACACAGTGTTTTTTCCTTAGCAATGTCAATGAATACTGTGCTGTGTGTTCAGAGGCGTGGAGGCAGCAAAGCTAAATTAAAAATCATTAGAATGCAACAAAACTCAGTCTGGGGATTATTACAGATTTTGTAAAAGCACAGGGCATTCCCCTATGGTAGTTAGTCCAGGGTGCTTGTCTCCTCTAAAAATACCAAAAACCACCAAACTACAACAGAAACAGTATTACAAGATTTAGAGAGATGAGCATAAAAAATTCCTAGAGAAACACTGCTTCTAGGTTATCATCACATGCAGGAGCTAGTTTTCAAAAGTGTTACACATTTACAGGACAAAAGGCATCCTAAATTAAATTAAATAAATTTAAAAAATAGATATAGAGCAGATACAAACATATTATGCCAGATACAGCTATGGACAGTCTGGGTAAGAAGGAAATACCCCTAGTAGACAGGTCCTCCCATTAACTTGCATCTTCTAACTCTCTGTATGGTCCTGAGCACTATCAGAGACTTAGAGCAGATTGATCTAGGTCACTAATTTATTCCCACAGTGTTCTTAATGCTGACTGTACTCTAACAACACAGCGTTAAACAAGTGACTTGGAGAAAGGGATAGCAGCATTACCTAGTCGTTTGCCAGGAAGCTTAACATAACAAATCTCCAAACAACATTCATAGAATCACAGAATCGTTCAGGTTGGAAAAGACCTTTATGATCATCAAGTCCAACCGCAAACCGAACACTGCCGACTCCACCACTAAACCACATCCGTAAGCGCCACATCTACACATCTTTTAAATACTTCAGGCATGGTGCATTCATTCAACCGCTTCCCTGGGCAGCCTGTTCCAATGCTTGATAACCCTTTCAGTGAAGAAATTTTTCCTGATATCCAATCTAAACCGCCCCAGGCGCAGCTTGAGGCCGTTTCCTCTCACCCTCTCACTTGTTACCTGGGAAAAGACACCAACACCCATCTCACTACAGCCTCCTTTCAGGCAGTTGTAGAGCACGATAAGGTCTCCCTTCAGCCTACCTCGCTCCAGGCTGAACAACCCCAGTTCCCTCAGCCGCTCCTCATAAGACTTGTGCTCTAGACCCTTCACCAGCTTTGCTGCCCTTCTCTGGACACGTTCCAGCACCCCAATGTCTTTCCTGTAGCCAGGGGCTCCAGACTGAACACACTATTGGAGGTGCGGCCTCACCAGTGTTGAGTACAGGGGGACGATCACTTCCCTGGTCCTTCTGGCCACACTATTTCTGATACAAGCCAGGATGCTGTTGGCCTTCTTGGCCACCTGGGCACACTGCCAGCTGTCCACGAACACCCCCAGGTCCTTTTCCACCGGGCAGCTTTCCAGCCACTCTTCCCCAAGCCTATAGCATTGCCTGGGGTTGTTATGACCCAGGTGCAGGGCAGGACGCGGCACTGAGCCTTGTTGAACCACTGCTTTCAAGTAAATGTAATATATTTATATATATAAATAATACGGAAATTCCAGAATGTATTTTCAAGGCTGACAGTGGTGTAGCTGGTCCAAAACGTTAGGTAACAGCTACCTTAAAAACCTTACTCTCTGTATAACCAGTTCAAATGTGAGTCAGTTCAAAAATAAACAAATACTCCTATTTCTCTGAGATAATTTTTGCCACATGTTGAACAGATTCAATTTCAATCCAGTTCCTACTGGTCAAGGGCTGATAATGTGAGATACACTTCTCTTGTCAAATTCATAAATGTGAAAACTAAAACGACAGAAAAACAGCTGTTTCATCACTTTAGTTTACACAACTTTTGATGAATCAGTGCAACCACATTTGTGTTGTAACAGCTTACTAATTATTTCAGTTTAGTTTAATCATATTTAAAACCACACTCAACAAAACTAAGAGTTTCTACAAGCTTGCAGCAGTTTCATTAAGCAAGTATAGAAGTACATTTTCAGATAACAGAGAAACAGAGATAAAAAGATACGAGAGAAGAAGGAGGGGCCAGTGGTTACAGCACTAGTTTCAACTGCAAATAAATAAATTTACTACCCTGCTTTACCACAGTAACATATTCCTGCACTGCTTTGTACAAGCCATTATGTGTGCGCCTCAGCTACCCATTTGGGAAAAAAAAAAGAAGAGTTTCTACACTGTTACAGGAATATATGAAGCTAAAATATATTACCAATTATGAGACACTACAGTATCACCTTGACAGAGTGATAAAAACAATGAGGAGGAGTGCTGTGTAAGGGGACAGACAGAATTAGCTTGAACTGCTGGTGTTAATACCTGTCCTATGGAAACCAACTTCAAGAACGGTCGAACTAAGTGTTTTTGAGAACTGAATTTGACTTAAAAGAATAAAATACATACTTTACAATATTTTTTCTATAGGCAAGTGGGTACTTGGCACGATTTTTGTTCAAATTGTAGAGTATTACAGACAAAGGAGAGTGAAGACACAGCTTGAATTAAATCCAGTTCTCGAATAGGAATGCTAATCATTTCATTGCAGCAATTGCCTGTAGATTTTTAATATTGGATTTTGAACATACTCTCTGAAGTTATTTTAGATACTATTATAGAAAAAACTCAGAATCCACATAAATATCACAGAGAAGAAGTAACAGTCTAATTGTACCTCCAATTTGGGCAAGCTGCCCTGGCGAAGGAGAACGGAAACCCTGGTGTGGTCTGTTCTGAGAAGCCCGAGCAGTTGGATGGTCCATAGAAACTGAATGTCCCATTAGGATTCTCTCTGCTGCTCTGGTCAGCCTTGGTCTTTGACCTTCACTGAGCTCCCCAAGACTGTCATCAGAATCCTACATAGAACAGCAACATCAGAACAGCACGTATAAAAAACCACAATGTATTTCTTCCAAAATGAGGCATTGTTATCTAATTACATTAACCCTTAGAGCATACATAAATCTAAGTCTGTACTATTAGCATTGAGTAAAGAAAACTGAAACTGAAGAGATATCATCTAACTGGGTTTGAAAGCAAGATCTACATTTATCAGTACTGGACAGAAAAGAATCACTTACAGCCAAAGAACATCACTTAATTTGTTAGCGGTATCCCAACATGATCAGAACCTAAGTTATATTTTTAGCACACGAAGTCTTTAATGTTACACATATGGCCATTGTTGACTGCCTGACCTTGTAACATTGGAAGCATCTAAAAGCTACTGACTCTGTTGTATAGCATGTCAGATAAAAAGCTCCATTTTTAAGTAGGTTTGGATGGCACTTAAAATAGGGGCGGTTCTCTGGATTCTGACTTTCAAAGCTGCAGAGAAAAAACAGCTTGCTTCTAGGCAGGAAAACAGGTTAAATACACATACACACATGTGCACAGTATCATTCTAAGGCAATAGTAGTAACATCTAGGAGAATATTCTTTCTCTTATGAACGAGAAGGTATGCTTGCACACACCTTGCCAGAATCTGGGGGGGAGTTTATTAGTGTCTTGTGTGGACAGACTGAGCGGTCCGTGACTACGGGAAAGGGAAAAGCAAATTAGAGATCCATTTGTAACTGGCAATTCTGATGAGAAAATGTCACTGCAATTACAGTCAGACTCAGCTGACACTGTAGAAAGCTTTTCACTAAGTCCATCCGCCAGAGCTCATTAAGTAAAATAAAGACAGACAAAGGAACAGTTAAGGAGGTGAGTGAAGTCAGTAATTATTTAGACTAAACTGACCAAGACAGAAGGAAGAAACTGCATATGCATCAATAAAATCACAAAAAGCAAGATCTGCCATAAATAAAGGTGTTCATGAACCATATTGCAGTATTCACAGTTCACTTCCTTTAAACATTCCTCCAGCTATGTCAGTTAGAACAGATGCCCAGTCCAAACTATTTTCCACATAGAAAAAACTTAGACGTGTGACAAAAAATTACTTTCATCCTTTGTGATGCAGATAGTTATATTTTTCTGTTAGTCTGGTTTTTCTGCCAACTGAGTATTCTGAGGTTTTCTTCCAAGATCAGTATCAACAGCATGTGCAAAAGTGCATGTAAACATTTGCTGAGTTATTCTTCATACCTCCCTAAAACACTCATACAGCTGTTAAGTGCAGTCAACTTGTACTGCTAAACATACCACCCATATTGCTGAAGTGACAGAAAACTTTCCTGGTGCTCAAAATGACAGGACAAGTCTGGCACACTGGAACAGTCACATACACACCTTGAAAACGAGGTACATGGGATACTATGTACAGCTAATTTGTTTATAACAACACTTAGCCTTCAGTGTTTTTAAAAAGTTTTACATGAGAACACAGCCAACTGATGATGGATCACTTCCAGCAGGGAATGAAGTGTATGAACCTGTACTAGAGCCAACAGGAAGGATAAGCCTGAAATACTTTATCTACTTTTGAGTAAGAAAGTATCACTTCAAAACTACTGTATTGGAAGGAAAAGGACTGTAAGTTACCTCCAAATGGTACATTCCTTCTTGTGCAGCAACAGGTGCTTGATTTAATTTGGCTAAGAGAGTCAGGACAGGGTCCCTGTGATAGCCTTTATCCAGTCTTCTCACCACTTGACCTTCACTGGGAGGATCATAATCCTAAAATAAAGAAACAAAATCCACATAATACATGACCCAAAACCTGTTTTTTGTAGAAACTTGAATCATTCTTACTTTAGTTCACAATTAAGCTTTTTTCTTTTATAAAGGAAGTTGTTACAGTTTCCACATTGAGAACTTGTGTCATAAAAATCTAGGCATTTAAAAATAAGCAAACTGATGCACTGTTTTCGGCTTTTACCCGCAGACATGCAGAGTCTTTATCCGATACATAAGACTGCAACACTTAGAGAAGAACAAGGTCCTTTAGGCCTTCAAAGTTCAGGGAAACAGTTAAATCCTCACACATACTGGTTGCTAGCAACAATCTGGCTGCAGAGCTGCTCTCACCAGCAAGGATTTAGCTTCCTCAGCCAGAGAGCCTAGTTTGAGGATGGAGGACTATTGGAAGGAGTTATGATCCAGCTGACAAAGAGAGGGAAGAACATCTTAGCAAGCAAGCTTTCTAACCTGATGAAGAGAACTTTAATTTAGGCTCACCTGATAACAGAGTTTAAGAGAGGAAAAGCGTGGCAGACAGAGGGGGCATCTAAAGGGAAGCCCACAAAGGGAACTTTTACGATCTTGATCAAGAGGGAAGGCATTCTCCTCAAGTGCCTATACACTCAGATGGCAAAGTCTGGACAACAGACAGAAAGATCTGCAAGTTCAGGGCACAGTCTTACAACTATGACATGAATGAAATCATGGATATTAGATGGGAAAGTATGCACAGGTGAATATGGCCATGTATGGGCAGAAATGTTTGTGAAGGATAGGCAGGGAGAAGAAAAGAGGACTCCTACTCTAGGACATTTAAACTTTGCATTGTTGAGGTTGGAAGGGACCTCTGGAGATTGTCTAGTCCAACCCGACTGCACAAGGCAGCACCTCTTCCAGTGTTTGGCCACCCCCACAGTAAAAACATTTCTTACGTTTAAACGGAATTTCCTGAATTTCAAGCTGTGTCCACTACTTCCTGTCTTTTCACTGGGCACCACTAGGAAGAGTCTGGCTCCGTCTTCCTTACTCCCTCCCACCAACTATTTATACACATTGGTAAGATCCACCCCTGAGCCTTCTCTTCTCCAGGCTAAACAATCCAAGGTCTCTCAGTCTTTCCTCATATGACAGATACACCAATCCCTTAATCATTTTTGTAGCCCTCTGCTGGACTCACTCCAGTAAATCCTTATCTCTCTTGTACTGGAGAGCCCATAACTGTAGACAATACTCCAAATGTTACCTCACCAGTACTAATTAAAGGGGAAGGACCACCTCCTTTGACCCGCTGGCAATGCTCTTCCCAATGCAGCAAAGGATGATGGTGGCCTTCTTTGCCACAAGGGCATATTGCTTGTCCACATTCAACTTGTCCACCAGGATCCCCAGGTTCTTTTCCGCAATGCTGCTTTCCAGCTGGTCAGCCCCCAGCATGTACTGGTGCATGGAATTGCTCCTTCCTTGGGTGCAGGACATGGCACTTCCCCTTGTCGAACTTAATGAGATTCCTGTCAGCCCATTTCTCCAGCCCAGTGAGGTCCCTCTGAATGGTGACACAACCCTCTGGTGTATCAACCAGTTTTGTATCATCTGCAAACTTGCTGATGATGCAGTCTGTCCCATCGTCTAGGTCATTACTGAATATGTTAAACAGCACTGGTGCTAGTATTGACCCCTGGCACACACCACTAGTGACTGGTCTCTGGGTGGACTTTGTGCCACTGACCACAATTCTTTTAGCCCAGTAGTTCAGCCAGTTTTCAATCCCAGGTCAAATCATTCCTTGAATTCACAGACTTCCATGTGCCTATTGGTGGTCTGAGTCAGGATGAGAGGGGAAAGGAACACTGGGGATGTTGTGGGCAGGGTCTGCTTCAGAGCACCTGGCCAAAAGAAAGTAAGACAAGGCTTTCTACGAAACATTAACAGGGGTCTGATGATTGCAGGTCTTCATCCTCGTAGCAGATTTCAACCATCTGGACATCTTC
>VYZW01006457.1:3720-14877 GCA_013401315.1 Balaeniceps rex | reverse complement strand
CAAAGCCATTATACAACACCAGATTGTAGCACAGCCATGTTGCTATCAAAATAAGAACCAGCTGTCATTTAATTATCACAGGGAATAGAGAAAATTATCCTGTATTACAGGAAGCTCTAGTAATCATTTAAACATTTACTGAAAACTACTGAACTCAAAACTTAGAAAGAATTAATACTCATTTTTACAGATATTAAAGAATGGCTGCAAGCCTTTAAGACCAAAAATAATATTGCGCCCAATTTCTATTTCTTCTTATATGAAGAAATTAGCTTCTTCATATTTCATTTCTTTGCAAGAAATTAGCATAGCTATTTTTGTGGAAAATAACACGAGCTATCTTTTGACAACATGAAATTAAGTACCAAGTCTTTCTCTTAGAAATCAGTTTTGTGCTCAGCCTTAAAGTAAATAAATAAATATAGCATGTTGCATGCAGCACAAAGGAATTTTTTTTTTTTTTCTTTTCAATTTTTTTTTTTTAAGGGAAATAGGTTTAATCTTGTTGCTTGCTGGGGTATAATAAGGAATAATAAAAAAATGCAAATCATGCACATGCAGTTCATCAGGTTTTTTCTGTCATCTTTGTGTTGCACGTAGTTGAACCATCGTGCCACAAAGAAATTATCCCTTAGAACTTCAGTAGGAAAGCTTAAATAAAACAGACTCTTACCATCATAACCATTGTACTTGGAAGAATATTTGTAGCAGGAACTGCTTTCTGAGCCTGCTTGTTACCCAGCACTGTTGCAATTGTTTCACTGAGAGCTTCATTTACAAAATGACTTATCATTTCTGAGTCCACAGGCACGCCAGCATTGACAAAGAGTTGAAATCCTCCACCACCGGCAACTTCAACTGAAAATGAAGAGACATAAAGCACACATCCAGGTCTCGCTTCTTAAAATGCATGTATGGTACTGCAGCCACTCATTTTATTCTCCATGAACTTGTAAACATTTGTTTGCAAAAAGTGATTTTTTTTATTTTACAGATAAAGAAACAACAGTAGAGAAGCAATTCAGAATCATAAAAGAAGGCAGCAGGGAAGGGCAGTGACATCACAGGAGAAATGCATTTTTCTCCCATTCTCACACATTTATAAGGGAGATAATTTTTGACATATCTATTAACAAAAGAAAGGCAAACAAACATTACAGGCTTAACAAAATGTCAAATCTGATTTAGATGGCCGATAACAGAAGTTGATTTGTACAGTGGTATGTTTTGTGTGTTTTCTTTTTTTAGGTAATTTATTTCAATGGCCTTATAATGCTTGCTTTGACTCAACATAAATTAAAGCATGAACTTTTGCATTTTATAATTTCACTGGTTCAGCATTATCCACTCTTAGGCTCAGGCAACATCTACCTACATAGCTTGTTAAAACTAGCCAAAGATTGAGATAATCTATCTGCTGAGAACAAGAACTCCTACTTACCAATGTCAGAGGTTACAGTCTCATTGTCTTCACTCCCTGAGGTGCTAAGGCTGGGCACTGTTTCTTTCTGAACTGGGTACATCCCACTGATAACTTTTGCCATTATTTCTTGTTCCACCCTAGCAGAATAAAACCCATTTAACTATCAGCAAACACCAAGACACCTAAAAGTATACAAAAGATCATTCTTGACATAAAATGCAAGGCAGCTCAAAGGAAAGAGGAGAAGGGAAGGGAGGGGAGGAGAAGAAAGGGAAGGCATTCTTATGGAGTCATCCCTTCTTCCATATGTATTCTCTCACCGCTTTGTTAGATTGCAACTCACCAATTTATCAGCCTGTTTTCTATAGTTTCTCTCCTTTGAATCAGTTCATCCAAAACATCAGAAGACTGCTGAGGAACAGAAGCCACTGGAGGAAATGAAGGACCATTGTATTTTGGCGAGGCAACTTTACACTGTCCATTAAGCTCCAGAAGAGCCTCAAAGAATTCTGGAATTTCATCCCTCTCCTCTTCCTGATCCTAATAAATAAGTAGTAAATTAAGTTATGGTGCGTTTCTGGAAGGCAATATCATCGAGGTAACAGTCAGATCTTTTTCTCTGAGAAACATTCGTAGATGTGTCACAGCACACAAACCACATTCTCCCTTCTCAGTATGTTGTAGTTAATTGATACAATTCTAAACTTAGCAAATCATAAATCTGTATAAGTATAAGGCTATAGGAACTGCTAAGTAAAACATGATTTGGCTCATATTTCCTGCCTGTGCTGCACAGGGCAGGGAGCCAATGGTAATGCTAATCCTTGAGAAATTTACTTGTGACATAAGTCAGGTTTCTTTAATATATACTCCAGAAATGCTCCTCCTTTAAACAAAAAAGTTTAGGAAACTTTCTACAGTCACTTGTTGGGTTAGGTTTTTTGATTTGGTTTTTGTTTGGGGTTTTTGTTTGGTTTTTGGGTTTTTTGTTTTGTTTTGTTTTGTTTTTTTTAAGAAATTAAACTTTTACTTTAAAGTCTCCTGTCTGAAAAGATACATTCCCAAAAGGTAATGAGCATGCAGTCAGTCAAGTTGCCAGCACTGAAGACTAGACATTAATAGCTTACATGTATGTTACATGTATGCTTACACTTTCACTCACTTCAGCTGCTGGAGGTTAAAAGATATTTCTGGGTAATCAATTCACAAGATCCTCACAGGCACTTTGAATTTAACCCTAATGTGCTATTTCTAAAAGTTATGAAAGTTACTCAGTGTGCGTTATAATGTTTGACTGTTTCCAAAGATGCCACCCTCCCCTTCCCCACTGAGCACGTACACAGCATCAAGTCCCAAAAAGCAGTCACCAACCCATCATATCGTAATGTCACACTTTAGGAATGTCTCCTGATGGATGAGAACCTGCATCCTTCACTCATAATATTAAAACCAAATGCCTCTAATAGTAATATGATTCTCTAAGAAGAAAATTTGGCATGCCAGAAAGAGATGAAGAGCTGAGCCCTATATTACCAGTGAGAAGTATGTGATGTTGCATTAAAGAGCTCACTGTAAATCCACATTTACTAAGATTAATCTCCAACATACTGAAAGGAGAAAAAAGTCTTCTTTTCCCTTATATAAATTAATAAAAAAAAAGCTACATATTTTCTACGAATAAAAGAACAAATCACTAAAACCAGAAAGAATAGAGAAGAGGGGGGGAAGATAGTAACATTTTCCTGTCTCCTTCCCCAACCCAGCATTAATACTTCTCTCCTACCTTAATATACTTTAAAACTGAAAAGTCAGATAGGTCCATGATGGGTATTACAACAAATAGCTATTGGGGAGCAGGATCTTTCTGGATCTTTAAATAGTAATAATTCTTCAAAGAAAAGCTGTAACTTACAAAGCAGGCAAAACAGAATATGTGTATTTGGGTGACAAACAAACATCTCTAAGCCATTCTAGGCATAGAAATAAGACAGTAAAGTTAAACTCAGAATGGCACTGGACGCCTTGCAAGCTGATAAACAGCTCATTCTGTTAGGATATATGTATTCATAACCATAATTCATTCTGACAGCAAATGTAAAGATGTCTTTGTCCAGTGTTTCATTGTGCATTTTCTTCTGACTGCATTACTCCATAAATTTTCTTTGATGTTGCCTATTTAATATAATCTTTTCTGAAAGTATGCAAAATACAAACATCTGGATTAAATAAACCAAGTACATGCAATAAATCATACATATATTTAGTAACTTCTGACAAACTTTTGCAGTTCCCCTGCATTTCTAAATTATGTGCAAAAATATTTTGTATTTAATAGTGCACAAATCCAAAAGAAAATTATATTGATTTTGGGGTGATATATTATCTCTGCTGAAATAAAAAAAAATATAATAGTCAGTATTTAATTATACAGATGGAACTTGCACATATATCGCCTTGTAGACCAATCTTCAATAACCTGCACTCAATTTTGCATTTTACCTCCCTGGAGACTGTTGAAAATATCTATCATGACTCCCAATCAAAATACGGCATAAATTAGAAAGACTTCCAGATATGATTGGAATATTAATCACTGTACTTTATTACAAAGTATCAAGCCAAAATTCTATTTCACAAATTACATTCAGATAATTAAAAAAATGTTTGAAATGATTAGGTGGTATAGATTAATTTTGTTCCGTTAACAAACATGTATATGCATAGTCTTTTATTAAAGCCATCCAAAACTTAGTCATGGATTTCTTCTTGACAGATTTCTAAAGCAATTTTCACAAGCAAGGTCAGGCTGCATTGCAGGTGCCACCTGTGATCTTCTGTCTGAAGAGTTATATGTGTAAAAAAAAAAAATCACTGCCCCAAAGAGCATCTACAGGAAACCAGGGCTGAGGAAAATACATTTACCGATCTCTGCAGGTTATATATTTCACAGTGGTATTCAAAATGGAAGCGAAAATTCTGAGAAACAAGTCCCCACCTTGCAATTAGGCCATGTTCACAAAGAGCAAAAAGTATCTCTAATCTTAAATCCTAGTAAGTTTGCTAACGGTACTGCGGGATGTGGCTGCTCGTAAGAGTCGGAGAATAGACTCAATAAATTTGAGAGTCCATTTTGGGCTCATGTTAGCTGAGCAAGTTTCTCACTCTGGAATAAGGCAGCGTCCATGCAAGGGCTGGCCTTATGAAGCCTCTTCTGTGCAGAAAGTCTGAACCTACTTTGTTGTAGGTGCAACCATTGATCAAAAATAAAGTAGTGTGCAAATCAAAGCCGTAACAGCTTTTTCTGCTTTATTCCACATGTGAATTTTCTTATTGTGAAATAAGAGCATCTAATTCAACTATTTTGGACGATGGAGCTCTGGGTGTTTAAATACCAGACAGCAAGGTTGCAATGGGAGAACAAGGCACATTACCTCTCCTATGGCAGGGCTTGCATTTTACAAGTTGGGACACATTGCATTAGTCCACAAAACTGTTAAAACAAATTACCGTGAGGTTATGTGAGAAAAGGTTTGTCTCCACTCACACAAAGGTGCACAGAGGAGAGACGACACATGGGAGAACCAATATAACCCACTATGATAACCGAGCAACCCAACATGGCTACTCCCGGGGCTATCACAGGAGAGGGCTCAGCCCCAGTGTCCAGGAGTCAAACCCAGCAAGACGAGCCCATGGAAAGACTCTCCATAGCAGCTTTCTTAAGGTCAGGCAAATGCATTTGGATGAGGTGATGACATGATGACTTATTATGGGATGCAGGGAAGAGTATTTTGGGATGGTACAACACTTTTGATGTGGTGTTTACGGGGAGGAACCAGAGGTGTAGAAAGGGAAGGACCAAGGTGGTTTGGAGAGCTACAGGTGTGGGAAAATAGAGGGATAAGGGGACAAAAGTGGCTGGCTGCATGTAAACAAGCAGCTGGTCAGCATGCTTGCCCTATGCCTGATCAGCACAGTCTGTCCCATCTCCTCACTAAATGCCATTTCCAACTATTTTCCTGAGCAAGGGGCTTTCAGGGGATTGCATGTCCAGGTGCCAGAGCTGAGGAGGGCAAAGACCCAGGGCCAGCTACTGGGCAGACTGAGTGTCTAACGCCAGATACTGGAGGGATCCATACTGCATGTCTGTATGCCTATGTATATACATGTATACGTACACACGCACAAGTACGTGTATATCTCAGACCTCCATCCTGAACTGCCAGAGAGGGGAACAGGATCAGCACGTTGGTGCTGTTTGAGTGCTGATCTGTGCACCCACTCGTGTACACGTACGTATATGTGTAATGCATGCGCGTGTTTGTGTGCGTGCCTATTGGCAATACACGCTCAGCCTCACCACTGGCTGGACCTGGGAGCAGGCAGCTGTGGCAGCCTTGCCTCTACTGGACCACCAACACTAACAACTAGTTTTTCAACTCTTATTTAAGTATCTCTTAAATAAGTATCTTCTAGTATAAAATAAATCCTAGGAAAAGGAAATGCCTGGGCCAGGGTCCTGAGGCCTTTTTGCAATAACCATCAGGGAAGGGAAAACAAAAAAAAGGGCAAAAAAAAACCACACAGGAAAAAAAAAAGAAAAGGAAAAAAAAGGATATTTCACACAAATACTTATCCTCTTCAGTTCTAACAGAATTAAGTTTTCATAACAGAAGGGGTGCGGGGGGAAGACAGCAGTAAGCTATTTTCCTGTATAGCATTTCATGCACATTTTTTCATGAATCTGAAGCCGCTTTTATAACAATAACTTTGCTTTCTTTTGATGTCTTAAATACCCCTGCCAGTCCAGAGGTTGATTTTATGCTTCTACATTGTGTTTGCCTTGCACATTTTTAAAAACATTGTCTGTGTGGTCATAGGCCAAACATATGTTTCACTTAGAACATTTTTTGGTATTGTGGTTAAAATATATCCCATTGCCAAAAATAAAAGATAAAAGCAATCCAGGAGAAAAATGAAAAAAGAAAAGATGAATAACTATTATTCACATATAAAGAATTTAACATTGCAGCATTTTAATAATCTGATTTCTTAAATAGCTTTCCTATATATTTTTATAAAATAAAGCTTTTTTGTGCAAACAGAAGAAAGTTGTCCAAATAGATTTAAATCCTCCTCTCCAATAACATAAGGTAATTTTGAAATTAAAAATGAATAAAGCATTTCCCCACTTTTGATAGGTAAACCACCCCTTTAGGACTGTTTTAACTACCTGATAACATTAAATGATTAATTCATTTTAAAAATAAATCTACTATACTGACCTGTAGGCTATGGAGTTAGTATTTGATGTACACTCTAATCCTGGGATCAGAACAGGTAAAAAGTATACCTTTTTGGGTAGATTTTGGTATACATACAGCAAGTCTAGCTCACTGGAAAAAAGCTTGAAGGAAAAAGCACTTCAAGATAAATACTAGCAGCGACAGCAATTTCAGGCTCCTGGTATTTACTGAGTCCTAAATGGAGCAGGAGGTGGAAGCTGTCATCTTCCACAGAGGCAAGATACTCCACAACAGCTTGGTGGGAGCATCTTGCTTCCTTCAGAAGCAGCCTTTCCCAGCTACCATTCAGTTTCTGCTTCTGTTCTTAATCTGGAGAAGGGAAATACATGCCGGTTCACCAACCTTGAGCATTTGTCAGCCCCGACTCTGACTGACAAGAGGTCAGCTAACTGAAAAAAGGACTTGCTACCTAAAAAAATTAAACAGTAAAAGAGTATCTCAAATAAACCCATGTTATCATAATCCAGAAACAACAATCTTGTTAAACGTGCACAGACACACAAACAAGGCACCCAGCAAAACAAAAATTTTGTAAACTCTTAATGGGATCCATGAGATGAGTAGTACATGTTGTATGCTTATACTCACATATACTGCTTGTCTTTTTTTTTGTTTTTAAAGTTACATAATGTTTCACTGGAATGAGATATTATGCTAAAGCATTTTAGGACCTCAAAAGCATATGCAAATTGCTCTATGCCAAAATCTTCTAAAAGGGAACCTTCGGAAAATACTCTCACATTTAAAAATATAGGTCACCTTACCTGAAATCTGTAAAAGCATCTTATATATGCATTGCATTTAGAGTTTGAAATTGTGAAATCTAAGTGCTATCATCACCGCTGATTTTAAAGGACTACTTTTATTCCTAGTGGATTCTAACACATCCAAATAAAAGCTAATTTTAGTTTTATATTGTAATTCTTCAAAGGTCCTTTACTTACTAACACACAGTAATTTCTAGTACTGTTTATAGCACCGTAAAGAGTTCAGTATTGCTCACAATGTGTTTTTAAAGTTGCTAGTAAAGCAAAATGATTTTCTACATTGTGTTTTCAGTTATAACAGAATAATATAAAACAAATACAAAAACGTTTAAAAGGAAAGGACACCTTTGCAATATAATTACCTGCATGACATCAGTAACATCAATGAAATTAGTTCCTGGAAACTTTGTGTCTTCCTCCTCACTATGTATATCTTCTGGAGTCTTATAAAGACAGATTGAAATTGGTAGGTATTTCATATTGGGGAGGGAAAAATACATTAGCAGAAAAACTTCATGACAAGAATGCAATTAAATCACCACTCACTGTCAATAGCCTGAATCCAGAAAAAATGCTTTACCCATCTTAAAAGTTAGGAGGAATTTCTCTGCATAGCATAAAGAGCAATTATTAGAACTTTTTCATGTGTGCTGACAACTAAGACCTGCCGTTACCAAATCTACTGGAATATCTCAACATCAAAAGTTCTAGGACAAGACCTGTAACTCTTATTAAAAACAGTAAGACAAAATATTGTAAAACGTAGCGCATAAGAGTCTAGAAGCGTCTTAAGCAATTTACTTATGTGCGATTTCTACAGTGTTATTTCATAATATAGTTTTTAAATAATAATCACTATTTTAGTCCACAGTCTCTGTCTTATTCAGGGAATACGTTGACCACAGGACTCTGAAGGACCTAACTCCTTCAGTCAGAATAGCAGCTAACACATAGGGAAAATAGAAGGTACAATAACTATACAAAAATAATCACTGCATCACTGCACCTTCACACTGTCCAGTCCGTGTAATGCACAAGACAGAAGTCCACTGGAAGAAACAGTACGCTATCCTGTAAACACATGCCCTAGTTTACAACTTTATCATTCAGCATGCAGCAGTTAACCTTTTAGTTGCACAAAAACCTTTATTACTGCTTAGATTAGATTAAAAACACTTCTGAAAAGTTATACGGAAAGAGAAGAGAGTAGACCAGCCAGCTCCACACACAACGGGTTACCAGTGAACAGGCTACGCATACATGCCACTAACTACTCAAGTACAGCCAAGGAGCAGACAGAGGAATGAAGAACATCCTCAGTCTTCATGCCAGAACACTGAAGCCAGTATAAATAAGACCGACATAGGCCAATAAGGGATTACAACTCTTAACAGAACAGAAATGCTGTTTTTCTTAGAGATTTGCTATGGTGATTACTTAATCTTGGAAGAACAGCGTCTTGCTGCAATTTTTCATTTTCTTAAACAAATACCTCACATTATAAATTCTTCAGAATAATTACTTCATTTTTCCTGGAACTGTCTAATTTCTCTAACTATAACAAGATAATGAGATAGCTTTGTAGTAATTTAACTTTTTTTTTTTTTTTTAAAACAAACTTGAATTCACAGACATGTAGACCAATCAATACCTGTATTACAGCATCGACAGGAGGAAGTACAGGTGCGGAGTCTGGAAGAACGTGATTTATACTCACACTGTCACTTGAAATACTGTCAATATCTACATTTGGTAACACCTAGGGCAGAAAAAAGCACCAATCTGAAAATCTATGTATTAGCTCATCTACTATCGTTGAACTTTTTAGATTCTTTCTGCCACCTGCTACTGAGCCACTAAACTTCAACGACCTCCTTTTCTCATACCTGTATCTGATAATAACTCGGTTCTGAAAAACAAAATACTTTAACATACAAAAACTAACCCCAGAAATATTCACCTCTTTTCTTGCAGTACCTGATTTTTCCTGTTCTCTAATTCCCTGATACTTTGTCTTGCATGTGACAAAAGGTGAATATACCCATAACTATTTATATAGCAGATGTGTGTTTGACTTGCAATTCACCTACACTAAGTTGGCCTACAAGCCACTTTGTAGGCTTCACATTGTCATATGTCTGGTATGGTAAAATAAAGGGACAATTGTATTACAATGTAGTCTATAATAAAGGCACGTCCATTACAGTATCAAAATGTTTTTGGTTTTGTTTTTTATAAGAACAGAGATTTAAATGCTTGCTTAATTCTTTGGTGGAAAAAAATAATTTAAAAAAAAAAGTCACTTAAAGATTTAAGAACTGGGTGAAATAACAGCAAAATGCATGTGGGTTGCAAACAGTGATACAGCAAGGGAACAAGCCACATACTCTACCTCTATTTAACTTTGAGTTCCATGAATCATTTGTCTCTGAAAGGTGTGTGTAGGAGTGTGTATATTCTTAACAATTTGAATCCAAAATAATGAACGTGCAAGAAACATTAGCTTCCTTGACAACAGACTTGTGTAAAAAATAAAATTAAAAAAACCCCAACCTACTAGGTAAGGACTGCAATGGTTGATTAATCAGGAGTGAAATTCTTGGGTTGACTATCATGCTTGAAACAGAAATCTTAAAGGCTAAAGCATTCATGCAAGAAAACTGACATTTATTTTAATACTTTTTTTGTTCAAAGTTTGCGCTGGCTCAAAAATCTCATCTAAAAAAAAAGAAAACATGACTTAGAACTGTTTTACAAACACCTTGCATAGGTGACTTACGGAAGAAATAGTTTTCTACTTTGGTTAAAAAATAAAGATGATTTTTAAAATATGAATAAAAATATTAGCATAGCATGACAACTTTTTGGTCCCTCCATTCTATATGTTTCTAATGCTTACCGAAAACCATCTACTGATGTCAAAGTAAGTTACTGATGGATGAGACGGTCTTTAGTTAGCATTTATTAAAATAAACAAACAAATAATCATTACTCTTGACATGTACCTGCACAGACAGTTGAGGTGGATCCTTCTTCTCTGATCTCATCTCTATTACAGCTATGTTTGGTTTTTTTATCTCAACCGGTGGTTTTGGTGGCACTTGAGGAAGAGAGGTTGTAACTGTAACAGGGTGTGGTTTACCTATGACTACTCCAGCAGGCTGCAGTGAGATGTCGCTAATTTGGGTTTGACCTAGGGACAGTTTAAAAATAATTAAAGATCTGTATAGATCTCCAAAGTCAGTAAATTAATAAATGAATTAAAATTAAATTCCGGGTGTCTGTGTTTCACATGAGACAGAATGAGATCTTGTGCACAATTACANAATCATATTCAAAATACTATTACACTTAGTATAGCATCCCACAAATTTTTGTTTGAGACACCCTGGTTTTTTAATAATTATCTTCTTTAAATGCCAATATAATACTAACCCTTCCCAAAANCAGACCAATTAAAAAAGTCCCCTATTAATACTGAAGTAGCTAAAGTATAGTGCTTCACCAGGTAATTTTAAGGCTTTCCCAGCAGAAACTGTAAATTCAACACTGCCATTTTTTTAAATTATTCACTTTTCTTGACTATGGTGACACCTACTGCTGAAAACGAGAACAACTACATTGTGTTTGCCGTTCAAAACTTACATACTTCCCCCACCTC
>VYZW01006456.1:31827-124200 GCA_013401315.1 Balaeniceps rex | reverse complement strand
ATAGTCATCATAAAAAAATTGCCATGGGGCTTTGAAGCTCAGTGGGGACCAGACCCATACTCTGCAAAGCCATGTTAGTTGCAATGACATCTCTCATTTGCTCAGGATGCTCTGAGGAAATCTCCCCATTTCCAGGTTGCCTCATCTGAATGCGCATCCACAAAAGCCTAATGAAATGCCGAGGTTTATGCTTATGAAATCAGTCTGGAGACAGAGACTTTCTCACTGTAGAGGTTTGAAGCAAAGCAAGAAGGAAGCTTCCAGAGATTCATAACTTGGTTAAAAACTTCCCTGGAGTCAGGGTTGCTATAGTGTTAGCACAATTAGACTTTGAAAAGACGTGTAGGTACTAGTAAACTTCTCAAGCCGTAACACTGTGCAAGCAGCTTCCATAGCTTCCTCAGCCACAATGACCTCATGTTTCATCTCTGCACTGTAATATCGTTGGTGTGATATTTGTCAGCTGCGGTCCCCATCCTCTAGGCTACAGAGCTGTGCCAGTTCACACCATTTCAGCTTTAAACAGGTTCTCAAGGCTGCAGGACTTCAACAGATTTGCAGAAAACTCTCGATTCACCAGGACAGGAATCTCACGCGTGCTCATGGCAGAAACCAATGTTCACGCCAAAGCCGGTCACCTGGAATAGAGTTCATCTCATCTCTCTGTAGCCACCTAAAAGTTAGGGATCTAGTTAATGATATGACCTATCCCCCTTCTGTCCTCATAAGAGAGATATCAGGGCCTCAGAAGAGTTACTTGCTCTGTCTTGAGACAGGTGTCTAGGATAGGTGGGCTGAATTGCCTTCTGGGGGAGTTGGTCCCTACAAAAGGAGCCTACATGAAAGCCATAAACTAGACATTTAATTTTTAGATGGCAGAAGCTCGCTAAGATGAACCCTACCCTTCTTGTGAGCCATATGCACACACAAAAACAATTCAACAGCGAGTTCAGAGGGAGAGGTTTTTAAATCACCTTTCAGCGTGGTTAGCACACACTGTTGGCAACTCAGCCTAGTATTTCTCCAAAACGTCATCAAAGTCATACTGAGCCATTGGCCAGTCACAAACCATCAGCTGCCCTCTGAAGGGTGCAGTGATGAAAAATTGCTTCTATTTTCTCTACAAAGATCTTGGTGTCCCCGTTGCAGCCATAAACGGATTAGCACTTTGCACACCAGGCTGGTAACAATGCTCCAGTCCTATAGGAAAATGTGAATTAGCAGACCTGAGGCCAGTAACCCTTTCCTAGAGTGGTCAGAACCAGATGCTCCAGAAGAAAATGTAAATACCCTGCACAGGACATTTGTGGAACATTGTTTCCTTGCATGAATCTTATCCTGGTCTTCAATAGCCAGATGTCACCTTAAGCCCAGAAATAAAAGCCTCAAAAAACTTGTTGTCATTAACAATGACAATCCTGAGTATTTGTAATACCTCTGTAAATATTGCCTTGAAAAATTCTATTGAAAAATACTCTTGAACCTTGTTAAGTTTTTGGCCTGATTAACATCCTCTTGTTCACCCCAAAGCTAAAAACTGCAGCTTCTGCTTCTGCGTCAGGACAGAATATAAAACTCACTTTCCGTGGGAAGGGAGGTCATTTTCATTTCTTTCTGAGGCCTTTTTGGCATTTGGAGTAGACTTTCCTTCCCATTCAGTTTCAATTTTTTAATGGCAAGCTTTTTCCTTCTCCTGAAGTAACTCTGCAAAGCAGTATCTACTTCAGTTTGTTTACGCGCTTAAATTGGAAGAGTTGTGCTGTTTGCACCAGAGAGGATTTGGGTCTTTTACCTCTTATCTCCAGGCAAAATCACCAAGGAAGGTCAAGGACCTGACAAACACTTAAGGCTTCTCATCAGCCACTCTTAAAATAGGGATAAAAACCTTCCAGACACCAACTGGCATCACATCAGTGACATTTGTTGGGTGTTCAGGCACTCAGTCATACCTCCCAACTTTAGCTGTCTAAAAGGTAGGTGTTTAGGCTGTTTCTGGAGTGGATGGAGAAAGACAGGCAACTCCAGACAGTGATTCATCACATCCACTAAAAAGATACCTATCTCAGGAAGGATGAATCGCCTTCAGAAGATGCCCATCTTTCTAGAGGGAGGTAAGATGATTAGCTCAGGTAGTTAAGCATTACATGGCTAAAATTAAGTGAGTGAATTCCATCCAGAGGTCTGTTAGGGGAGCGTGCTGTCACCCAATAGAGTACAGATACAATGCCTTGTATGCTTGGAAACAGAAGGTGTCCTCAAACTTTCTGAGAAAGCCCTGTTTTCAAAAGAGTTGTCCCAAGTTGGTGGAACGCTTCCTCAAGGATGAATTGAATCGTCCCAATCTAACTTGAAAGGAGATGCCTCAAGATAGCTTGAGTCAGCCAGCCTTTGGGATCATTATGAGACAAGGTCCCACCCCATAAGCAAGTAGGGTTTTTTTTTTTGACTGGAACACTGAGTCCAGTTCCTGGAACATTTTAAAGGCATTTTCCCTTGTTCAGTCACTTGGGCTCATGCACAGTTGTGCACAGCCTGCTCCTAGGTGAAGTTGTCTATCTCTGCAACCCTGGAAGGCTCCCAGACCAATACGCCAAGAAATGAAATCAAGGTCTTCTCTTCAGAGCTGCTGCCTTCCTTTGTGGCCATTTCCCAGGCCTATGGGAAGTGCATGAAAAAGCGCTGAGCACCCAGTGACCTCAAGGCAACCTGCAAGCACCGCTCACCTCACAAACACACCGCCTTTTCTCCAGTGGCTAAATAGTGTTTTATGTGCCTAACTTCATATCTCCACATGTTTAAACCTCTTCAGGGCTCAGGGGCTGGCTGTGAGAAATGGGAATATTAACATTATGCCAGTGCCCAGAAGGTCTCTGACTACGAGGCAGGCAAAGCTGGTGAGGTATCAGCAGACTATCTGCCCATGTTGGCTAAAGCTGGCCACAAGGATCTCAAGTGGAACTGTTCTCTTCCAAACCAGTGCAGCGGAGTCAAGTTCAGCAAATCATTTCTGGCAAACCAAAAACGCACTAAAATAATTATAATTGGAAATGTAGAAACGGCAGGTTTGGATTTTTTGTGAAACAGAAGAGTTTGATTTTTTTTTTCAGGATGGATTCTCAAGGGTACTGAGGTTAGAGGCACAGACCCAAGTTACTGGGAGTCAAACCAGGGTGTGAGCCATGTGAACACCCATGTGAACATTCTTACCCCCTGGTATATATGAACCATCTTGTATTTATTGCAGGGTAAGAGCATTCACACAGGCAGTTACCACAGAAAAACTGGCATCTTATTAGTTCACACCCTAACTTACCTCGTGGTAATTTGTTCATGTGCCCATCCCCTAAGGTGCCATTCCCAAAGTGAAGTTAGAGGACGCAATGTCCCCTTTATACTCATAGTCAGCAGCTTAGTGGTTAGGGCACTTACCCATGGTATGGGAAAATGAGCTTCATAAGTTTCCTCTGCGGGGTTTTGAATCCAAGTTTCTCAAATCTCAGTAGCACACCCTAGCCAACAGATTATGCTGTTCCACAGAACTACCAAATCAATTGTTCACATTGATTGAGTCTTGGCCAACACTGGGCATTCAGCCAGAAACCTCTGGAGCTCAGAGCAGAAGCTCTCAACTTGACACCCATCGTATCTGAGACCTGGGTGCAGATCAGGGTGGGTAGTATAGGGATGGATTTTGCAAGTGCTGAAGCCCATTAGGATACACACAGAAGTTCTGCAATTCTGCCTTTGCATGCCTCAAAACCCCATCCAGCTCCTAGCCAAGTTTTGCTGCATGTTGTCAGATATATACATGCCTTAACTGGGTTCCTTCTCTCTCCTGCAATGGGATAGGAGATGGGACTGAGATATGCCTGTAATTTACATACATTATTACTGTATGTCCCTGATAGCATGTATAATAATGTGCTATGTATCAGCCCGACACAGGAAAGACTCTCCCTGCTCTCGGGCTTGATCTCAACCTGTGTGACCCAGCTTGGTGCCTGTGCATAGAAAATGAACAGAACTGCCCAGATATTTAAGGATAAACACAAAGCTAAGCAGCACTTTCCTGGCCCAGAATCAAAGTATGAAGCAACTTGCACGATAAAGACCTAAAGGAGCTCAGAGTCTAAGACACGAGACAAAGAGATTGCTCCAAAGTCTGTTAAAGTCAAGGGAAGATTTCCTTTGAGTTTGACCTGTCTTTGGAGTAGAAGCTAAACCTAAGGAGAGGGATATGTGCATGTACTTATCTATGCATACACGTATGTATACATAGGCATATGTATTGTATATGTATATAACTATCTTCCTTCATAAGAGGTACTTCTTCTTTCCAAAGAATCCTCAAAGTAGTTGTTAACTGGACTCTTCTAGGAGATGTCACTGGGAGCTGCTAACACCAAACCACCAGGGAAGTGGGTGCGTTTCTGCGGCTGTCCTGCTCCCGTGCTCACAAAACACAAGCTGGCCATTCTCACAAACCATCCATCACTCTCATTCGCTCTATCTCGTGACTTTCTACCAAAACGCCTGCAATGCACAGCCATGCTGTCAGGTGCCTACCAGATGAGGAACACAATGGTATGCATCCTGGTATGGGAGCCAAGCCATGGCTGGGAAGCATGGACCTTCCAAGAACTGGAGCCCTCCGTCCTCCTTGAACCTAATGAGAAGGTTCATTCACTTCATCTCTTCCTCAGTCACACGATGCAATATGTCTACCAAGAGATTCATGGCATGGCCCATTCCCTCCGTGTTCTCCTTCCTCCCACAAAACACATAGCCAGAATGAGAAGGAAGGGGGAAGAAACAGAAGATGAATGGATAAAAAATTAGAGCAAGGAATTATGCTGTGGGCACTGAAATTCATGAGCACTGATTTCTCTGTCCTTCTGTCCAGATTTATGACATCCAGGGAACATTGCACACACACACGTATGCATGCGCACACATGTGCATGCTTACTCACATGCACACGTACACACACACATATGCACACACACTGCAGCCTCTCCCTCTGCGAGGGCTCTGGTCACATCTCTCCTCTACTTAACTGCCCATTTTTGTGAGACTTGCGGGTATCCAATATCTCTGAGAACCTCTGCCAAATGAAGCTCATTACGGCAAAGGTTCAAATGTCATTAGGGGGACAAACAAACAGGCAGGAGGATTGCTTAAGCCTTGGTTCATGCAGAAGCCAGCTGTAAGAGATGGAGCAAGGTGTCTGAGAGCTCTTCCATGGGTCCCTCCCTGCCCCCAGCCTGCCAGCCCCTCCAGGGCCACAAAGCGCGTGCCCTGAAGGACATCAGTCCCTTTGCACAAGCTCTCCCTTTACAATTAAAGGTCTGTATTTAAAATGCACTTTGGAATTTCACAGAGAAGGGGGCCAACGCTGGCTGAAAATTACACAAATTACACCTGAGGTGTCTCCATCTATTCTCTCCAAATATTAATAATAAAGTCTAACTTAGCATAGTAGTGCCTAAGGCTAAGTTCATGCCTAAGTTAGCACCCAGACAGTTTTAATAGCAAAACCTATGTAGAGACCTGAAATTTAGGCAGTTTAGAGGAATGTTCACATCACTTTTCTCCCTCTTCCATTATATTGTTGCCACCATATTCTTCTGGCATCAAAGAAAAACCCAGGCATCTTTCCTGACATCTCTAAGATCAAGGAAATTTAAGATAAGCCAAACTCTTCCTTATTCACAGTTACAGAAACAGTCTGGGAATTCGAGGACTAGACAGCACAAGTGTGTGAATAAATTTATACAGATCTTATCAGCAAGGTCAGCAGAACCATAAAAATCTCAAGCTCAGGGGAAAGCAATATGAGTTGGTGACTTTTGCCACTGTGATTTTGGAATCGTGGTTGGCCTTGAGGGTGGTCTCTGTCATGGTACCTCCACTTGGCAGCTCATTACTGGTTACAAAAATCAGTCCAAATGACTATTTCTTTGATGAATGATGCTTCTGCAAGAGCACCTTTCTTGAATCAGCCTTTGCGTTGTAGACTAGCATCACAGAAAGCCAAAAAGGCTAGACTTTTTAAGAAATACAAATTCCTTCTCCAGGGGGTCCCACAGCTGTGGGCAGGATGAGCCTAAGGATTTGGGCATGATGGAATTAGAGCATTTGGCCTAACCTTGTTCATCCAGAAGTCAGGTACCCAACTAGTCATCTTGGTTCTCTTGCTCACTGACATACAGAGACTGGCTGCTACAGAGAGAGTCATTGCATCCAAAGATTGGCATCGAAGATAGGTCTGATGAATCACAGTGAGGAAGTGTCAGCTTTCATTCATTGACCAGAAAGGGAGCTTAGATGACTCCCTCAGATGAGATGACCAGCTCTGAGATGGAGTATGACAAATCCTACTCAGCATGGCTGCAGTGCGTAAGCATTATGTACGTCTCTACAATAGCGTGAACAAACATAAACTCTTCACTCATGGTCTCTGTTGTACTGACTCACGTGTGTCCAGCTGTCCTGGCTGTTATCCTCACCACAGTGGTTTTTTTTTTTGAAACAGTGAGTCAAACGTAACTCCAGCACAGCTTTTCCTCCTAAACCTCAGGCTCTGCTCAGTGAGCCCATACTGTACGTTGAAATGGGATGCGTGCAGCCTGCCGCTGTCAGAGACTGTAGGAAACTGTCTTGTTTTCCAGCCTTCTGATTCTCATCTGTCCAGGTCACCAAGCTATTTGTTTAGGCTTGAGGAGGGCAGAGAAAAGGGATATGACCAGATGTCCCATGTCCTAAGGATGTGCTTTAGCCCCTGACTTATCATTTTCCCCTGGTTTATCACAGAGTCTGCAATTCATTAGATAGCCAAGGTCTTGCATATTGCTCTGCCCTTCTCGTACTAGAGATGGACAAAACTGGGCTCTTGCATGCAAGAATCCAAACAAGAGCCTGTATTGCCCTATTTCTGGAGCCTGTGTGCTGGACAGAATTTCTCAATTTATTCTGCCCGAGTTCCAGTGTCAGAGGCAAGAGGAGCCACCACTAGCATCACTGTTGGTGGCAGACACCACCACAGTATCTGTGGCTGTAAGTGTGTGCTAGCCTGTATAACCCTTGAATTAGTTTCTGTACTACAGTTTGGAGACTCTTCTGGTAAACACGACAGTTTACTTGCAATTTTAGTGGAGCTGTTAGAAAGCTCTACTGACGACACACTGCCTTGTATTATGACTGAGCTTGAACCTTTCATTCACCAGGAGGCTGAGGCTACACATTGAGTCAGCAGGACAGATGGACTCAATGCTCCTTTCTATCGCAGACTTCCCATGTGCCCGTGGGCAAGTTGCACCAAGGATTTCAGTGGCCGCTGAATTAGCATTTCCCTGTCTGATTCCCAATCTTCTGCTAATGTGTCTTATCTATTCTCTTTCAACTCAGTTGTTTGCTCCATCTGTCTGGACCTATACTCATTCAGGCAAAAACTGGTTCCCACTGTGCCTTTAGTCTTCTGTTGTAAGTGACTTCTAGGTTTTGCAATCAATCCACCAATATCCATGACCTGTCCTGTTAGGAAAACGCTGTGATCCAGTACGCTCCTTCCTTATTTGCCCGATATACTTGTTAGTAATGACTCGGTGCTAACTACCTCTTATATCCATTACTTCTTCACATTTTCTGATTTAGGTATATTTAATCCAGCCTGGGGCACATGGGGATGATCTCTGGATAGAACGATTTAATGATGGTAGAAGTCGTTATACCTATTATTGCAAACACACAGCGGGAGGCATCTCAACTAACCTAAGGTGCCTAATATTTAGACAGCTAAATCTGTGCTGCTTAACTTCTGTTGTCTCTACAGCATGTGAGAAGAAATAAGCACTTCAATAAAAGCAACAGAGTTAATCCACTTTTCCTCACATTCAGAATGAGCTAAGGGTATTCATGGACCAGTCACTGCAATCCGCTGACAAGGGGCAGCTCGATAAAATCAGCTAATTGATCAGGTTGCAGCAATGCAGTCAATAAGTTTAAGGCATAAAGCAAGAATTATGTGTCTCAATAGCCTTGCACTTCACTTCTTCTGTCCTTTTCCACTTAGCCTCTGATTTTTTTGTCTGAGCACTTCCACCAGCAAATCTTTCCAGATGGTGATCAAACCACACCTCTGCTAATGCTGCAGCAAAACAGCTTTCGGGCCCTGAAGATCAGGCTGCCACTTTCTCTCTCTGTAGATTTACACTGTTTGTAAACGTGAGCGTATCCAGGCCTTGAAAAAAATCAGCACACTTTGTTCAAGCTAGCTGGTGAATGGGCTAGGCTGGACTGAGCTTCCCTGTCCCTGGCTGATAGAACCATAGAATCATAGAATGCTTTGGGTTGGAAGGGACCTTTAGAGGTCATCTAGCCCAACCCCCCTGCAGTGAGCAGGGACATCTTTAACCACATCAGGTTGCTCAGAGCCCCGTCCAACCTGACCTTAAACGTTTCTAGGGATGGGGCCTCCACCACCTCTCTGGGCAACCCCTTCCAGTGCTTCACCACCCTCATCGTAAAAAATGTCTTCCTTCTATCCAGCCTAAATCTCCCCTCCTTTAGTTGAAAACCATCACCCCTTGTCCTGTCACCACAGGCCTTGCTAAAAAGCCTGTCCCCATCTTTCCTAGAGGCCCCCTTTCAGCACTGCAAGGCCGCACTAAGGTCTCCCCGCAGCCTTCTCTTCTCCAGGCTGAACAGCCCCCAAGTGTGAGTGGATCTCACACTGCCAGAAAATAATAGACTATATCAACACACACTTTGAAACACCTTTAGTCCATCTTCCTAGCATCTACACATCTTCAGAAAGGTATTGTTCTCAGAGCCTTCAGGACAGCTCTCCACCACCGTTACAAAGCCAATCCACAAGGAAAGGCCACACTCCTGTGGTATGCAGGATCAAATGAGGCACCCAGCTCTCCTGGTCTGGATCATTTAATGAAAAATGCATCTGGACAGCTCTTCCCATGGAAGAATGAGCAAGAAAATGATACTTCATAAGAATTCCCTGCAAACACCCTTCTGAGATACAGAATTTTTGCTCAGCTCTTTTATACCTGCATGGAATGTAACACCAGGGCTTCAAGTGATGGGGTTTTAAAGGTGATTTGGTCACTAAAGATGTAAAGCAATACCCACCAGGATTTTCAAAAGGGTCTTCCAATGGAAGCATCCTCTTTCAGTATTCTACGTGTCTAGGTAGATCACTAAATGCCTAGATGCTCCTAGCCTTTAGGAGTGTGTTCAAAGAAAAAAAAAAAGAAGCTGGATCCATCTATCTAAAAGGAGATATCTTTGTCTGACCTAGTCATCCAGGATCCTCTTGCAGGCAATGGTGAGAAAACTGGCACAGCTGGAATGTGAGTCAGCTCATCCAAAAGTAAGTGTCTAACACACGTCAGATGAGTTGCATCCTATTTCTCGCCAATAACTCTAAAAGACACTTGGCTAGAGACTGCTGAAGCTGCAAGATGATTCTTCCTCCAGAAGGGATAGGAATCAAACCTGCATCACCCCAAAACCAGCGTTAGCCAGATTTTTATGCCTCTAAAAGAACCGTGGGTCTCCCAGTAAATTCTACAGATCTTTTCTGATGCCCAGTGGTGTTTCCCCAGCCTTCACTGGGCTTTGGATGGGGTCCTACCTGTTTAGCAAGAGCTTAGACTGTCCCATTTCTTCCCGGCTACTGTAGGCTTGTAAAAAAATGGAAATGCTCCCTTAAGTGTGTCCCTCAGCCTGCAAAGGATTTAGAGTTGCTTTCTGTCATGCCACACAACACTGTCTAGCAACAGGCTCTATTGTTGTTCTTCTGGGGGCAAAGGGACAAACTGAATGGTAGGCTTGGCAACTGTTCAAGGAGTTTCATTCCTGCCTTCCCACCCCTTAGTAAATATCTCTATTAGACAAGGTGCACCCTTTTGGAAGCAGAAGAAACTCCTGCTCTGCTCAGTGTTGTTTGGCGTCATTTCACAGGCTTGGCTATAGCAGAGATGGGCTCTGCCTTTTCTTGCTGCTCCGTCCCACAATGTGAATTCTGTCGAATAACAGCAACTTCCTTGGAAACCTGAATGTGCGCAACCTCTGCCATAAAACTGCATCGTCCAAAAGAGATGTAGAGGAAATACGAACCTGGAGAGTGAAATTAAGAGATATAGACTGGGAAAAGAGAAAGGGGTTTGATTTCGGAGAACTGAAAGTAAAACAAAGTCAGAGGAATTCTCCAAAATGCAGACACAACTCTTGCATTAATAAGAGTGCCTGTGTCCTCTGCTGAGAAGGAAAGCAAGAAAGCCAATTTATATCTCTTTTTAAAAAGTTTTGAGATGAAGTTCTATTACAAGCTGGAGTCAATGACTTGTGGATGTGGCTGGAGGATGATGGGAGCCTCTGGATGTGTTTGAGGATTAGGAGCGGTAGGAAGATGTATTTGTGTTCCTGAGTGGGCTGGATTAGAGGCAGGATTAAATACGTTACAGAGAAAAGCCGCAAAACACTCAAACTGCTTAGGCTTTCAGCAGCTATGCTGAGACATGACAAAATAGAAGTTGGTGTGAATTTGTAGGGGTGGCCTACAGGTTTTTAGTACCCGCCTGGATGGCGTGCGCGTTCCTGCAATAGCATACCATGGCTGCACCCATTCCGATACGCCAGTGAGTACGGCGCACTGAAGAGCTTGTTAAAATACAGGAAGAAGATGGAGAAAAAGACCACGACTTGATTTCAGCCATGTGAAATTATGCCAGGCAATGGAAGTTAGAAACAAAGGTCATATTTTAACAGCTAGGAAATAGGCAAATGAGCAAACTCTCAAAGGGGATGCCCTGTCTTGGGTATAATCTGACTAAACCTGGATGACAGCGGTGGAGATGTCTCTAGGCTGGTTGCCTCAACTCCTCCATAGTCTCAGAGCATTTAACCGGTCAAGCTCAAAGGACTCAGGCATGAATTGCACCATAAGAAAGTGCCCATTTCTCCCCATCAATGAAAGGAACGAAGAGCACATGGCTTGGATGAAGACATCTAAATTGCAGACACGTAATGGGTAAAATGAACTCCACCCCAAGGCTTTGCTCACTTGCCTGCAGATAGGCTTCAAGTGCTGCTGAGATGGTCTAGGGTTTTCTTGACTGACCTCCATCTGCTGCTAAGAAAGGAGCATGTCATCAGTTGATTGTATACAATCCCTGCCAGGCCTCTGAGGACAACCAGGATGCCATGAAGCATCTTAACTGGAAGTAGAACCTATGCATGGGCTCCTGATGGGAACCTGGGCATCTTCATTTTTGAACTAGATGTCTTTCCTGGAAGACACGCTTCAACTGAACACTAGGGTTGATGCATGGCAACCAGGAGAGCTTCCAAACCTGTGATAGACACGAGGCCAGGCCAGAAATGTGATGGTCTGCCATGATCTGAGCTCGAGGAACCCCTGAAGCACTCTCTGAGCCTTCTAGGCAAACCTGCTCCAACACACTTGGAGCCTACAGAGCCCCTGTGGAAGAGGAGAAATGTCCATCCCAAACACCTGGGATGCCTTGCAAGACCCGTGATGTGAGAAGGGAACCAGCCCACATGCTATGACGTGACCTTGTTGATGAAGCCTGAGCGTGTGCAAAGATACAATAAGAGAAAAGCTTTTCACACCAACAGCGTGTGGAGGAATATCCATGTTGGAAAAGTGTAACAGCATCCCTGCTAAGAGTTATCACTATACTTATAGTGCTCCAGCCCTCAGATCCTCTCCTATGAGGCCAGGCTGAGAGAGTTGGGGCTGTTCAGCCTGGAGAAGAGAAGGCTGCGGGGAGACCTTAGTGCGGCCTTGCAGTGCTTCAAGGGGGCCTAGAGGAAAGATGGGGACAGGCTTTTTAGCAAGGCCTGTGGTGACAGGACAAGGGGTGATGGTTTTAAACTGAAGGAGGGGAGATTTAGGCTGGATAGAAGGAAGAAATGTTTTACACTGAGGGTTGTGGAGCACTGGAAGGGGTTGCCCAGAGAGGTGGTGGAGGCCCCATCCCTGGAAACATTCCAGGTCAGGTTGGGCGGGGCTCTGAGCAACCTGATCTGGTTAAAGATGTCCCTGCTCACTGCAGGGGGTTGGACTGGATGGCCTCTAAAGGTCCCTTCCAACCCAAAGCATTCTATGAGTCTATGATTCTAATACAAAGCATAACTGACTATTATTTACACCAGAACAGAAACTGTGACGAGGAGACCAAAGGCACCTTGAACTCCTTTGATGACCCAGGCTCTACAAATGCAAAGTGCTCTCTGGGTATCAGCAACATCCAAGTGGGAAGGGGACTGTGAATATGCAGGTGACAAACAAGGAGAAGAGACAAACAACACCTTTGTGATGCATAACGCTCTTCCCTTGTTTACAGGCTGTTTTTAAAAGCAGTGCCCTATGTTAGGAGTTCAGAACAAGGGAGTTAATGTATCGGTTCTTCTTCCCTTCCCTTATTTTCTGCAAGCACCAGTAGAATTTGGAGTGAACAGATGAATTTTTACATGTTGTGCTAAGATGATAACAGGACTTAAAGCAAACCTTGCCACTTTTAAAGGGACAGGAGGGGTGAAAAGCATTATGAATGGCCCAGGCTGGATGGAAACAGTTGGCATAGACAGTGTCAGAAGTGGCTTTTCTGTAAGACCAACCCTGGGCCTGATCCAGCAAAGCCCTGGTGGATATGTCATGGGAGGACTCCTGCCCTTACAGACTTTCCAGAGTATTCATCTCCTTTCAGTATTAAGCCCCACTGAACTGTCATGGCTCTTACAGACCCTGGGCCTTCATTTGGGTCTCGGTGGTGTCAGCAAAGCAGAGATGGGTTTAGGGAGACAGGATGGGAACAGCTCTTGCTGCAGCCTTGAGGCTGTGCCCCAGCCAGCCTTAGCTGAGCGTGTGGATAAGATGTACGTGCTCTGGCCAATACTTCTCCCCCTGCTATTTCACCTTCCTTTCCACTATATTTCAGTGGTTTTAACTGGCACCATCACCCCAGCACCTGCCACCACCTGATGGGGCAGGAAGCACCAAGCTCCATATCACCAGAAGACAGTGGGTGCCTATTTTGAGCCTAGAAAGCCCTTCTCCTCCTTTGCAGAAATGGTCTCCAGACCTCCTGCACACTCCAGTTCCCCTCTTCCCAGCTGCACTCTTTGGCCCCACGGGATTTCATTTGGGATCCAGAGCAAGATCATGAGTTTGGTCTTGCTCCGGGCAGGAAATTTCAACATGGATGTTGGTGGGAGTAAGACCGGTCCATCCCTGCTCGCAGGAGGCCCTGGGGATGAGACTGTGTGCTCATCGCACAGCCAGCTGCGCTCATCACACTGCATACAGCTCAGCTGTCCAAATGCAGCATCCGTGACTCAGGATTCCCCCTGTGACACACTTGTGCAATGCTTGTTAAGTGCTGTCATTATGCCCAATAAAGCCCTTTGAAATGCGGCCGGGCTATCTGAATCACACACTTGAGGAACCCGAGCACAAATGCTGAGCAAGGGGGAAGCGGGCGCAACAACCCGTGGTTGTGCCATTGGGCTTTTCTTGCGCTCCCATACACGCAAAGCAAAAACATCGGCTCCTCGCGAGGTCTAGCACAGAACAGCCTCCTTCCCCTGTTGCTTTGCACCCGTGCTAAGCGCTAGCGATGCGGGAAGAGGTGCAGAGACCTGCAGTCCCTGGCTGGAAAAGCAACAGCATTGCTGCAGGGCTGGAGTCCAGTTGGCTCATCCCAGTTGCAGGAACCGGGATGCAAGCAGGAAAGGGATCCCATAGATTTGGGATGGAGACACCAATGAGTCGCACTCGTTTCCCCTGGTACAATCAGCAATCCTTGACTTTTCTTTCCTAGGAGAGACCACAGGCTCACAGCAAAAGTCAAGGTTCTTCCAGCCTGACCCTTTAGAGGGAACAGTCAAAGAGTCTTTTTTGGTCAACTGAAAGCAGGGCTACGGCCATCCCCCTCTTCCAGCTACTCTTCCTACAGCAGGCCTAGCTACAGAGCTGAGTCTGGAAAAAGAAATGCCATGTGCTCAAGTGAAATGGCTCATCTAGGTGGCACAGGAGCTCAGAGAGGAGAACAGGACCCACCTGTTTCATTAATGTCTACTGCCCCTGAAGCAGACACTTCTTTACCCTGCCCTGGTGCTGTGCACTGCAATAGCACCCAAGGACATGGGGTCTGTGCAGAAAGGTCTTTAGAAAGAAGAAAAAACCTGCCTTCCCTCGGTGAACCGGACAACCGAGTGTCTTGGTGCTACACCCAACCCTGCTGCAGGCTCATTGCAAGGTCCAGGGCAGGGCCTTTAAATTCTTCTGCCTCTGCTTACCCACCTGCAAAATAGGAATAAAAAACATCCTCTCCCCTCCTGGGCACGTATCAGAGCTTAAGCCATGTTAGTAGGTGCTCAAAGGTTTTCAGGTGAGAAGTCTTAGCGGTGTTCAAATGTCTGTAAAGGACATATTTTGCCGCTGGGGCTACCTGAAAAGGGCTGGGGAGCAAAATGATTCACTTTTCCTTATCTTAGTTAGGAAAGGCTTGCTCGTTTGCAGCAATGCCTTCGTTCAATGCTTTGAGTATCAAGTTGCTGGTTTTCAGGTTAACTTATCTAATGAAGTCCTCTTAAAATTGAAAGAAAAAAAATCAATGCATATGTTGCAAGACAACATAACTTAATAAAATGAGTCTAAAATCTGAGTAGATGAGGGCTCTTCTGCAGCACACCCTGTGCTCTCTGGGAGAGTCCCAGCCCTCCCTGCGTTTGAAACACGGGCTTCTTGCTAAGACCTTGCAAAATTTTCAGTCCCTGCCATGAGAAAGGCTTCTCATGTGATCTTGGTCCACTCATTTAATGTCACCAGCATAGCTCCTGCATGCCAGACTATGCCAGGAGCAACATAAATACCATCAGAGTCTGTTTCTCCAGTCCCACCGTGAAAAAACGGAGATGGGAAAATATTTCCATTACCCTTTGCACACTATACCCTATGCATGGACCAGGCAAGGGCTGTTTCTTACCACTTACATCTACGCAGCAAGATCCCCTCTACCCAGTTGCTCTCTATCCCCATTGCTCCTTGAGTGCAAATCATAGAATCATAGAATCATGGAATGCTTTGGGTGGGAAGGGACCTTTAGAGGCCATCCAGTCCAACCCCCTGCAGTGAGCAGGGACATCTTTAACCAGATCAGGTTGCCCAGAGCCCCGTCCAACCTGACCTTGCTGTGCCCCATCCAATCATCCATGCTGTGCTCCGGAAAATCCAAGCTGGTGAGCGAGTTGATATCTGAGAATAGGCTAAAACATCGTTCCGTGATTATACGCTGCCTGGCAAAAGAGGGCCACGCAAGATGCTGTTGTAACATAGATACGTGTATATAAAGACAATTCCCAAGCCTTGGGGCAAGGGTGGGAGAGGGCTGCATGTGCAGGGATCGCACCGTGTACAGCTGAAACGCAGCCACCTCTGCAGAGGAGCCCGACAGCACCGCGACCTGCTGCAGGAGCGGAGGAAATGAAGATGAATGCCACCGCCTCGGAAACGTCAAAATCCTCAACTCCAGCTCATCGAGCAGAGAAGTGGGTAGATGCAATTCATATTTCTGAGCTCTAGAGATTGCTTTAGGAGCTCTGGTGCCAACGCACATGGCTCACGCTGTCCCTTGGGTGACCTTCCATGGCTCTGCCTCCCTCCTGGCTAACGAGGGATGATCATCCCTCACTTAACACGGTTGCTCTCTGCCAAACCTAAGCTTTGCTTTCTCAAGTGCGGAGCCTGCCAAGACTCAGCTTGGTTCTCCAGGATTTGCAACAAAAGGAGAATCGGGTTTCTCATGGGATACAGAACCTGGCCTGGCTTTCACCCACCCCAGTGCAAACTGGGGGCTGTTCCACCCAGCCCGAGGGGGACAGATCCCAGGAGAGACCTGAACCAGGTCACAAGCCAGGACTTCATCCGTGCGCTGCTTTTATTGAGGTGATGCCATCAAACTCTGACAGGGACACATTCAGGTGTCGCACCTGCGTATTGCTGGAGTAATGCCACCGGGTTACTTGTCTTTCTGTTGGCAAGGCTCCCTCCCACCCTGCTCCCGTGCACTTAACATTTCCTGAATCGCAAAAAATAGAGACGGAAACATCTTTTAGATCACTTTCTCCAACCCTCATGGGCTGTAAAGTGGCTACTGTAGGACATCACGGGCTTTGGCCAGCTTCATCCTGCATGGATGATTCAACCAATAGAGCTTCTGTGACCAGTCTTGGGGAATAAGCAATAAGAAGCCAAGAGCAAACACAGGTCACAGCCAGGAAAATATTCCTAGCACGCATCCTTCACGTCCACTTTCCAAATACCAGCCTGGCACCTCCAGTAACACCGCAATCACTCTGCCGCCAGTGGTTACAGCTCACCTCCTTGCCCACACCGTTATGGGGCCCATCTCATCCCACCCCACTTAGGATGTGATACAGGTGTTACAGAGAGCAGCAGAGGAGACAGGAGCTCCACCATGACCAATGGAACAGAGGAAGGGACTGACATCGCTGCCTAAAGCGATGCCACCGGACGAGGTCCCACCCAGCGTCTATCTCCTCCCATGAGACGTCGTATTCCAGTCCCTCTCCACACATATGCTTCAACCACCCGCGTCCCTCAGCGTGCACCAAGCTGCCTCGTACCCCAGGAAGAACGACATTTGAGATGCCAGCTGGCAGGTTTCTCCCATGGTGAAGAGGTCTGCCTGTACTTCTAACTCAGCCCAGAGGTCCTCTCCTGTGATCATCTCCCCTAGCACCAGCCTCCTGGGCTACAGGAGGTTAACATCCCCAGCGCTGAAGCTCTACGTTAATTTTTATTACTGTTTTTTCCCTCCTGAACCAAATCCTTCTCCCTTCTGAATCATTTCTGCACTCTAGCTGTCCTTAGACCAAGTCAGGCCTCACGCCACTGATTAAAAAATAAAATTAAATGCTTTTTCCATTCCATGTGCAGTCAGCCAGTCAGCCAAGGCAGTGCAAGTTAGGTGGAAAAAGTTTTAATTTTGTTCATGCTGTTACTGTGACTCTGCCTGGACCCCAGACCCCCGCAGGACAGGGGACAGGTTACATCTAATCCTCTCCCACCCATGAATTCTGCTTCTGAATTTCCTAAGTCTTCCTTCACTCGCTCCGGTCTCTCTTCTTTTTTTTGTTTAAAAACCAAACCAAAAAATGAACAGCACTAACATTTGGGGAAAAAAAAAAACCCAAAACCCCACATTTTTGCTCTTAATCTGGCCCCCTGGGTGTGGAAGAGCCTGTTGCTGCTACCAGCAGCTCCTTTAGGTTGAACAGCGCAATGCTGCGCTGCGTCGGGGAAGGTCCCGTGGGGTTACCGTGCCACAATAAATCATGCCAGCACGTCCCTAAAAACTTGCCCCATCAGTCCCAATGGGAACCGGTGCCCTCTTCCTTCATTATTTTTAAATCATTATTTTTAAATCATTATTTTTAAATCATTATTTTTAACGCCTATTTCATCCCTCTCTGTAAATACGTTATTTGGGATTTTTCTCTTTTTAAGAAGCTCCCGTAGCTTTCCCCCCCTCCATCGTCGCTGAAAGGACGTGGACGGAGCGCGAGAGCATCACTGCTCTGGGGGATCTTTTCCCTTTTGCTCCACGGAACTTTTTCCCAAGGTACCACGCATCTGGGGCTGTGCGGAAGCCAGCAGCGCTGCACGGCCTGGTTTTAAACAGGTGCCCTTGTGCCGTGCTGGGAACAGCAACTTAAAGAGCTCAGCCGAGTGAGGAGCTCTCTTTAGAGGCAGACAGAAACTACAGTAACAGACAGATGCCCACCGGCTCCCCCTGACAAATACACATTTGATGTTTCCCCTAATTTCTTTCCTTCGGGACAATAATTAACCAAAACCTACTGCACAGTGTCGTTTCTCAGTCCCTGCTTTTGCTCAAATTGTCTTGAAGCTGAAAGCGGAGTCAGTATCCATAGCTCTGTGCGCTTTAGGATGAGTTTACGCTTTAATTAGAAACTATTATTTGGGGGGGGAGGGCGGGTTTCCACAATTTGGGGATGGTAAATTACAGATTTTCTGCTGTAAGCAGCCAAGTCGCTGTGAGCTAATATAGGGGAGGCTTTAAACAGAGGTAGTTGAGATGAGGTGTTTGTTGCTTGCGCTACCAGACTAAAAAAATCCTGGCCCTTTCTGCAGTCCCTTCAGGAAAAAAACCCAAAAATCCAAAAAAACCCAACCCAAAAAAACCAAACCCCAAAGAAGAAAAGAATAACATTTAATTAGAATAAAATTTAATTAAAATAAAATAAAGAAGCACGATCGGTTTGCTAAATCAGCTGATTTGGAAGCAGGCTCTCCTTGACTGGGAGAAAAGAAACTGCATCCCCCATATTGGGATGTGCACGGGTGTGTCCGGGGGACCCCTGTGCCACCTTCCAGCCCGCGACCCTCCCGTCCCCAGGTCTGTCCCCCAACTCCAGCCATGGCGTGGGACATGGGTGGGACATGGCCATGGGTGGCCATGGGTTTATATCTTGCTTGAGGATAAATAAAGAGGGGAAAAGTGGTGGTGGGGGGGAGAGGGAATTTAGGCAGCCAATGTAACAGCACCCGGCCTCTCCTCTGACTCCCCCACCCCAATCAAAACCTCCTTTGCATTTCCATGGCCTAAGGGGGCTTGCTCTCTTTGAGGAAGAAAGGTCTCAAACCGCTTGGTTGGCACCGGGGATGGATGGAAGGGGGGGGGAAAGACACCCCCCCCCGCAAAAAAAACCAAAACAAAGAGTGGCATCTGTGGTCCCCCTGCGCACACCTGATGCCTCGGCTTGGCAAGAGACCTCCTGCCCCTCTCTCCACCCCCTCTTTCCCTGCTTTTTCCCCCCCGACACCCGCCCGTCCCGCACCCTCGGCAGGCGGGAGCGGGGCTGCGGGTTCGCCGCGGCGGGGCCGGGGGGCCGGGGCCGCGGCCGCTCTGCCCTCCTCTCCCCTCGGTGGGTGACAAGGGAATATTTATGTTGGTATTAGAGGAATGCGTTTCCTTCTCCAATCAGGAATGCAAACCGGAGTTTCTAATTATAAGTTAGATGGTGGCTGGGAATAAAAGATTGCTTTTTAATGACTCCCGTCCAGGTGCTCTCTCTGCCTGTCTTCCCAAGAACACATTTGCATTTTATTGCTTTTTTCTCCCATCCCAACGAATTCCCTGCTTTCAGACATACCTGAAATAGTTGGAGAGGCTGCCTTCAACACCCTCACCTCTGCACCGCCGGGCAGCGCGGCCGCGGGCGGGAGGTACCGCGGAGCGCACCTGAACCCCGCTAACGCCCCTCGTCAGATTTGGGGGGGGGGGGGAGGCAGACATTAAATGCATTTAAAAAAATTAATTATTATGATGATGATTAGTATTTTTTTGGGGACGCTTCTGAGTTATTTACAGCACGGCCCCGGGTGCAGAGCAGCCCCTGCTCCGCGCTGGAGCCGCGCAGCCCCTTTTTTCCCCCTTTTTCCCCCCCCCCCAGTTCCCTACCCGGGCACCTCCGCACCCGCGCAGCCGGTGGCTGGAGCGCGGAGCCCTCACCGGCTTGCCTGCGCCTCCGCCAGCCGCGCAGGGCTCCGCGCTTCCTCCGCGCTCCCCCGCCAGTTGCCTGCGGAGCAGGAGCCTGCCCGCGCTAGGGCTTCCCCGAGCCCAATTACCTCCGCGGGGTAATTAGAGCAGATCGTGCAGTTACATGCCTTGCCCAGCACCATTTGCTTTTTGTGGGGGAGAGAGAGAGAAAAGGCTCTTAAAGGCGTAGGGTGCAAAGCGCGGAAGAAAAAGGAGCTGCAGCCTGGATTTAAAAAAAAAAAAAAGTGCGTTTTCCCGGGGGAAAAGGGGTGCGCAGGTCCCCGCCGATCTTGCGCGGGGCAGCTCCGCCGCAGCGCCGGGCACATCTCCCCCAGCCCCGTCTCTGCTCCCTGCTCTGCTTTTCCAGAACCAGCCCAGGTTGCTCAGCCTCCTCTCCCCTCCTTTCTCTTTCTTTCCTCCCCCCCCCCCTTTTTTTTTTCTTTCCCCCTAAATATTCCTTAAAGCGAAGGGGGGAAAAAAAAAAAAAGTTTTCATCCTTTCCCCCCCTTCCTTCCACCTGACTAGCTCGAAATCACCTTGAAATGCTCATGTCAACTTGTATCATTATCTCTTTAATTCAGGGAGCGCCTTTTGTTCTTCACAGGAGAGGATCAAAGCACTTTAAAAAAAAAAAAAAAAAGTAACTTTCCGATCGCTCTCGCTCGCTCTCTCTCTTTTACAGTAGGAGAAGGGGAGATCAGGTATAACCCAGTCAAAATAAACAAAGTGAATGCATAAATAAAAGAGGTGAAATGCAGGTTCTAAGAACTTGCTGGCGCTGGAACAATCCCACCTCTTTAGCTGAGTGGCAACGAAAGGAGAATTTCAAGTCATCTTAAGTGCAGGAGTTGCAGAGAAAACAGAGGAGGGGAAAAATAAATGAAAATGAGAAAAAAAAAAAAAAAAAGAAGAAGAATAAAACTTACCACCAGATTGGGTAACTTGACAGAGCCTGACTCAACCCACAAAGAAACAGGAAATATCCAAAAGAGGCCATTGATGAAAAGTTTTTTTTTTTTTTTTTTTTTTTAACCAGAGTTGCCAAAAACCTTCCTTTCTTCTGAGACAGGATGATTATTTTAATAATAATAATAATAACAATAATTTAAAAAAAAAAGTCAAATGAAGTGAACTCAACCCGACCAGGTAAATCCTCTCTTGCTTCCTCTACTACTCTCAAGGAAAAAAAAAATCTCAGAGAGGTAAAAAACTCTTCTCTCAGCCAAGACACTGAAGGCAAATATTAAAAAAAAAAAAAAAAAAAAGTTTGAAGAACATTTCTTAAANTAAAAAAAAAAAAAAAAAAAAAGTTTGAAGTAGCTCTCTTAAAAAGGACCCAATCAGCACTTATTGCCAAAGGGAGAATTCTGATGCTTTGGCTTGTTCTGTCAATCAGGAGCGCGAAGTCAGGAATGAGCTAATTGCAAGGAGATAGTGTTTTAATACTCATTAGGGGGCACGTTGGCCCACAAGCCAAGGGATAAAATGTAGTTTTAAAAAGGGGAAGGAAGATTTAGGGGGTTTAAATAGACAGGGGGGACCCCTGTGGATTTGGGTAGCTATAACAACCTGCCCGGATTTCACTCCCTGGGTCGAAGCTACTAAAATGCAAAAAAAAAAAAAAAAAAAAGAAAGAAAAAAAGTGTGAAGGTTTTTTTTTTTTAAATTATTATTTTCTCGATTTGCTCCTTCTTGCCATTCTGTCTTCTTCTCAAATCCCTGTTTCCTCACGGTGACGGTCGGGATGCATTTGAACTAACTTTCTAGAAACTTTCAGCTGGTTTTTCTTTTTTTTTTTTTTTTTTTCCTCCTTTTTTCATTAAAAAAAAAAAGAGGATTTACACCCAGACATGCACGCACACACACAGACACGCACACCCCCACAGACATGCACACCCCTTCCCCACCAGTCCAACCAGCCAGATATCCAAGAGCTCCACTGAAGACATCTGCTAAGAAATCAACTTCTTCCATGCAAATCTCAATAAGGCTCATCCAGATCATCACAATTTGCAGGAGTCCCAGCCCCGGATTTTGCGAAGGCGCTGCCGCAAACGACTTCATCCACCAGATCCACCCCACGGGGCACTAGTAATTGATCTCTTTTTTAATTTCTTTCTTTACATATTGGAACAATTTCTCTCCTTTCAGTGGCGGTTGGTGGGGGGCGAGTTGGGGTGGATCGCGCGGTTCCAAAAATCCGCAGGTTTTCGGTGGGGTGGAAATAAGGAGGAAAAAAAAAAAAATCCTGATTAGTATTATTATAAAGATGTAGCTCCTTGAGACCGGGTTCGCAGTTAGATTTGCTGCTCCTCTGGAACATATTGTTTAAAGCTTGCTGTACCCGTGAGCAAGTGTCACCCAGCTGACAGGCTTTCCCCTTACCCTGGGTCATTTGAAAAGGGGCTGGAGAGGCGAAAGCGAGGGGATGGAGGCACTGGATGAGCGAGGAGATATTTTCTCCCTGGAATAACAACGATGATTCTCCTTTACGTGGGGTTTTTTTTTTTTTTTTTTTTGGTTGTTGTGGCTGCTGCCTGTTGGGTTTTTTTGCTGTTTTTTGTCACCTTTTTTTTTTTTCCTAAGAGAGACAGAGAACTGGATGAGATTTTATTTATTTCCTTGACTTTATTTTATTTTATCTGTGAATCAGAAAAATTCTGTGGCTCACACGGAACAAAGAGAGGCACAATTTTTAATGACTTTGTTGGAGGAAGGCTTGTGACCTTGCATTAGCTCAAATCAAAATGCGTTTTCTTTCTCATTAAGAATTGCATATATTTTTTCCCTTAGCAGGGAAATATTTCTATTGACACACAGAGAGCTTTATATGCATATATATAAAGACATGTTTGTGTTTAGCTAGATGGAGAGATATTTTCATTCTAGGGAAATTATACTAGAAATGCAGTTCATTCGGGGATATTTAAATCATTGGGAATTTGGCAGGGGTCGGGCCCTGATTATTTTCTTTAGGGTTGGATGACAAGTGATTGCAAATGTGAGCTCTGGCAAGTGCTCCGAGATCTAATCGCCCCGTGTAGCCAAGCTCGAGTCGATCTGAGCGGCTTCTCGCTTGCTTCCAGGGGAGGAACGGATGCTCTCTCTGGCTCTCCCAGCAAATCCCCGCGGTGTCGAGGCTGCAATTATATTGAGTGTATTAAATCCAACCCCCCCACACACCTCCTTCAGCAGCTCCCCACCCCAGAGGAGCCAAAGAGGCTGGGGAGGGAGAAGGGAGTTTCGTTGCATGAGGTAGGACGAGGAAAAGGAGGAGGGAGGTGGTGGTGTGTGAAAAATCATCTTAAGGACTTTCCCCCTGTATTAGAGAAAATCCTATCCAATTATAGCATTACTGGAAAGAACCAAACGCTGAGACTTTCAAAGGAGGGGATTTCTCTGTCTTTTCAAGTGAAATTGCTCACACTGCAGACTGGAACACACACGCACACACACACACACACAGGGACACCCAGACACCAGCGCCCGCCGGGGCTCGGGGGTCCCGGCAAACCGAGGATGGAGGGGGAGGAAGGGGCAGGACACGCATCCCTTCCAGGGGTCAAGCTAATCTCCCCTCCTTTTGTTCCTGGGGAGAGATTTAAACATCCCCCAAAGCCTCTGCCCCTCCCACCAGGAAGCAGCAGGCAACTTTACCTGAAGGTACAAATTCAGCCACTCTCCCTTTTCCTCTTTGCTTTGCAGCTGCTATTTTGGGGAGGATGGAGATAATCCACTTGGTCATAGCCACACACACGCACACACACAAGCGGGATCTCATTGATTTCTTCAGCAGGCAGCATCGCTACTCGCTCTGGCGCCAACGGCTTTTAATTACACCGATAAAAAGGTAGTGGGGTGTACAATAGCTCTTCCCATCGCTAGGAACACTACTGTAGATTAGTTATCTATTATCAACATTACCTTTGAACCAGAGACCCTTAAGGACCAGATTTTGCAGTCCATTAGAGTCAGTAAAAAGACTGCCACGGGCTTTACAGATATGAGACTGCTGGCATTTGGCTGCCCAAATCTGCCGTGTTTTCTCCCAACAGTCGGTTTTAAGGCCTGATGTCAAAACCTGGCTAAGCTCATCCACGCTGGTCCATTGGTTTCCATCCCTCTCCCAAATATTTGGACGTGCGTTCAGACGTACGCTTCGCAATGGGCAGGATCTGGCCCTCGGTGGGGTGAGAGCAGCATGGCTTTGGCTTCTTTGCCCTTGGCGTTGCTCATCAGTGCCCAGGGAGAAGTTCTGAGGGAAGTCCAGGTTACAGGGTTGTGAATCCTCAGTGGTAGACACCAAGTCTCAGTCCTGGTGGAGCTGCAACCTGCCTTGCACAGATTTTCCACAGTGCCCATCCTTACACCAGCAAAGTAAACGCCAGTTTTGGTTCATGACTTCCCCAGGAGGTGAAGGTCCATCACCCTGACTGTCAAATGGGAGAATAAAGTCTTGACCATGCTCGCAGCCATGGGGCCAGTTTCTCAGCCCCCTTAAGCCTGCTGTGAAAGGAGGTGGGTAGCTTCACTTATCAAGTTGGCATGGGGAAAAGGAGATGGGAGGACACGGAGGAGGCCTCATCGTCATGGGGTTGGAATGCCTTATGAAGGCACTGCAAGCTGGTCCTATCTTGCTTACTCATGGGGATGGCCCAGCTGGCATCTTCAGGGCCCACTTGAGTGTGTAAATAGAGCTGGATTTAGAAACATGACTACTTCATGGTGCAGTTAGTCACAAGAGGGAACAGCTGTGCTCGCCCGTGTTCAAAAAAAGGCACGTCCAGGGTGCTTCCACCCCAGAGACGTCTGTGTAAAGAGATCAGGGGCAAGGAGAGGAGGTTTGGAGGGATCCGGGCAGACAGGAATGCGGGCAGACTGGTGCAATGCAGTCCATCACACTTCTCAAATACTCTTTGTGTCACTCTCTTGCTCTCCTTCTCCCTCTACCCTACATGGAGAAGATTCTTTATGGCTGCAGGATGGGAAGATCATCCTCACTGAGAGCAAACATGGAGCCAGGGAAGGCTCCTTGCGGGGCAGAAGGCTTTGCTTATTTTTGGGGGAGGACAGAAGCGCGTTCTGCCCCCTCCCTCTTTAATATTTGAATTCCCACTAGTAAAATCTGATTCATTATATGCTTTTGTAAATTGCAACTGGAACTAGTTCTTGCTGGAAGATGGTTCATCTCCCTCATTTGCAATTTACTCACTGTCTGCCCCACACATCACTTTCTGGACACACTGGTCTCCGTAATTGGGTGTAGCCACCATGGCAGTGTGAGAAAACCATGGCCTATTTTTCCTTCCGTGGCAAGAACCCCGCACTGCAGCACATTGTGACAACGGGAGCACCAGTAAATCCCCACCAGGCAGCTTTGTAACCCACCCTCCCTACAGCCAGCCCTGGTGAGGAACCCCAAGAGCATGTAGGAGTTGCTACAGATATTTGGGGACCCAGATAACAAAACATGCGTTGAGCACTAAACCTTCTCCCTCCACTGATGCCTGGAAAATATCGTATAAATGCTGGGATCCTAGATGCTTGGGCGCTGGGTTACGTCATTCTGCTTCCCTCTTTCATTTTGCCTCTGTGCCTTTTAAGGTCCCTGAAGACTGCGATCCATGTCATCCATACAACTCGAGCAGGAGTCACAGCAGTACAAATAGGTGACAAGGTAGGTTAGTATTGACCTCATCAGATGTGGAGAATGATGCAGAAGATGTGTAATGGCTGGCTCATGATGTGATTCAGTGGTAGAACTGGTGAAAAGATGGATTTTGCTGCTAGATTCATGTCCCCTCTTCAAGACATGTCTCTCTGTGACCAGCTGGTTTTACCAAAGAAAAGTCACTGCTGTCCAGAAGTGGAGGTTGGTCAGTGTTGGAGACAGAGTGGGTTTTTAGAAATGTTCCAAATATACTAATAGCATGGATTTCCCCTCGCCTGACCACAGCTGTTCGAACCCTACTTACATAACGTTGGCTGCCTCCATGGTCAATGGTGCAGTGGAGACCTGAGCAGCTCTGCCCACTGTAGATACTAGTCCATGGCAGGTGCGGTGCATTGCTTCTGGAGTTGCATTTCTCTCTGGGATCTAGTTGAGATTTGGTGTCTAATCTTCAGATGGCTGAAGTTAGGTGAGATGCCTACAGGCCGTTGCCTCTTCTCTGGGCTCTGAAGAGGCACCAATAGCAATGAACAAATCAGGAGCACATTCGCTGGAAGGAGATGTCCCCAGCTGCAAGGGGACAGCATACATTTGACGCTGCCTACAACGGCTTTGGCTATGGCTGCCATCTGCCCAGCTTATTCTAGACCAACGGCACACTGGGATTTTGGCTGCTCCTGGATTCCCGTCAAAGCTTTTCTACATAAAGGTGAAGGCAGGGTTGTCCTCTGAGCACTCATAAGACCAATGGGGGATGGCTGAAAGCTTGAAGTCCAGTACTGGTACGTTCCCAGGAGGACAGGAAGGATTAGATACATGGCATGGCTTTCAGTTTAATGGAGGCAGAGCACCCAAAGAGCTGCACTGTGACGTGCCAGATCTTTTGCAGAGTAGAGCAGATCTGTCGTGGGTGATGATCCATTCCTTTGGACTTTTATATACAGGCTCTTCTTCACCTCACCTTGGGTGAAAAAATTGTTATTTTGAGGAGGGTTCCTCTCTCATATGTGTGTGCCTCCAGCTGTTACCTGCAGGCACTGGTGCTGACTCTGGTTCTTCCATGCCAGACTCTGAAGACCATGTCCTGGCCATCAATGAGCTGCTTTAGAAAGGCAGTAGTAGGTGGTAAGGCCGGGCCTTGAACTGGTGGTAGGGGTTCTGCTCTTGCCTTTGCCACCAGTCCGTGGTGTGAGTTTGTGCAAGTGACTTCACTGGTGCGTGTCAGGTCCCAGCTGGGTTGCTCTCCCTGAGATGGTCACTTCTTTAGGACAGGACACCTGTCCTGCTATGGCTTGAGCGACAGCAAGGTTCAAGGTGAAACCTGGGGGTCTCTGACACCTCTCCCTGTTCCTTCCCTCCATCTCCTGTCCCTCAGTTGTCTGTCCCCTGTCCGGCAGGGATCAGGCAGGCACCTGCCTTGCCTGTCTCCTGCAGGAGAGGTAGGACTCTCACCAGTGTAGCTTTGGCCCACCTAGTGGTACAGCAGGAGAACAAACCTGGAGAGAAAAAAGCACGGACCAAAAATGCAGCCAGCGCACAGGGATCTGCAACACCAGGGCTCTGGTTTGCTTTCCCAACTGCAGAAGAGTTGGCAGAGCCCAAGATGGGGAAGGGGCTTGTCTCTATGTCCCTGATGGGATATCAGGGAGAAGGTGGGCAGAAGGATGGTAGGGTCTTGCCTTGGAAGGTGGGAGGATGAATTGTGGGTGCTACCTCTTCCCTTGCCTCCTCCATGCATGCTCAGGAGGGATCCATGCTCTGGGATGGTGCCACCATGCAACTATTTCCTTGTCACCTGCACACTCAACAGCACAGGGCAGGTGGGGACACCAGCACCCCTGGCCTTCTGCCCTGGTGAAGAGCAGGTACACAGGCAGGCAAAATATCTTCTGAGAGTGATGGTGGCAATTAGAAATAGCATGGGCTTCACCCACATCTCCCCTAATAAATGTCAACAGAAGGGAACCCAACATGCGTATCCAGTTTTATTAGACAGCAGAAGCAGCCAAGAAGTCAGTGCCATATCTATGTTCAGATAAACATTTCCTTTCATTGCCCCTTCCTCCTAAACCCACTGAGTTGGTCACCTTTGACCATCTTCTCCAGAGCCTCTCACACCCCTTGGGGTTGTGGCAAGAGGAATCAGTGCTCTGATTTCTGATTTCACCATTTGCTGATGGTGAGGAAGACTTTTCCAGGTGGTCTTCACCAGCAGTTGCCTGGTTGTTGCAGTCACTTAGTGGAGACCGTCCTCTGACAAATGAGTTCCGTGAAGGATAAGGTGGGACCTTCCTCACAGGATGAGATTTGGGGAAAACCAATTTATTTTGAAGGCAAACGGACCATTTGAAGGCAAGCTTAACTCCCCGTGTACATAAGGAGCAGCCCTGCTTTTTTGGCACGTTGAGAACTCCAGATTCATAGAAGAAATAACCCAAAATAGGAACTGAAGAATCTGATCAGTGGAAGTTTTCCCCTAAGGACCCCAATTCAATAACCGTATACCTAACCTGAGCCCTGCGCGTGCAACGTGTGTCTGCTTATGTGGAGTTTCTCTAGGCCAGATTCAGATTAAAACCCTATTAATCAGCAGTGGAAGCTGATATTCTCCAGGGGCCCCAACCTGCTATTATGAATACAAATAACCATTCAACCAGGACGATGCAGGCTTAGATGTTAGTAACTGAGGGCAATGAAATCTTTCCAAGAGAGTAATAATAATCACCCACTTTCTTTGAGAGAAACATTTTAGGCTCTGGTATTTTGGCTCCTGGGGGCAAATCCTGCATTGCTTTCTGGAGACATCCATCTCAGTAAGTCTCAGGATCTCAAAGGAGGATGACAACTTGTTAACGGTACACATCCGAAGGGAGCTCGCGTCCTTGAAAGTGAAGTGCCTTCAATGGGTGGAATGAAATGTCCTTTGGGGGTCCTTGTTTTCTGCCCTCCTTTAATTAACTGCTGCCTGGGCACTACCTTCACCTACGTGCCCAAATCTAGAAAGCTAAAGTCAAGCAAGGTGCTTCTCAGTATTAATAGTCCCCCAAGGAGCATTTCTACGAATGCAATATTGCCGGTGTCAGAGGAAAACCACAGGAGCAGAACAGGGTGTTTGGGGAAGGTTCCCTCCAAATTCACCCTCAGAATAAGGACTGGCTTTAAAATTGTAATTTCACTACTCTGCTCTATCCCTCTTTATAGAAGTGATTTTTTGGGGGGATATATATTGGATTAAGGAAAAAAAAAGAGAGGAAAACCAAGTGTTTGTGAGATAGGTCAATATCAGTTATTTATGAAATCACGATGCACTGATGATGAAATTTTCTAATCCCATTCTAAGGTACAATTCAAATGCCGCCTTTCCAAAAAGCTAGCCACACTCCTGCTGCAGGTGCAAACAAAAGAAAAAAAAAATTAAAATTTAAACCAGAATTGTATCCCTTTGTGAATTCACGCGTAACACCCCTCTTTGAAACCCAAGCGGTACCATCGCTCGAGGTGAACGTTGGGATTCAGTCTTGTGCTGGCAAATCAATATGCATTTTAAACGGGGATTACTCTGCGCTGCTGACAAGTACTGGACTGAAAAGCTACCCAGACTGGAGCGTCTTCTCTTCAGCCACCAGCAAGGCTAATTAAGGGACATTAAAACCAGTGACTGTGAATGTAGGGTAAAATTTGAAAGCATAGGAGCATCTGCTAGACCGGCATTCCTGTTACTGTCTGGTACTGCAATCATGCCCTGGTCAAGGTCTCCAAATCCTTTTTTAACGTGTTTTAAAAGTGCAGAACATCAAGATTTTTCAACTATCTGATTGTTTGGCATTGGGTTTATTTTAAAAGAGCTTAATATGAAATATCACGAGGGCAAAGTCGTCATGGTGCCTTGCACTGGGTACCAGGAGAGGGGGGCATGAGGGGGTGATGAGCTGGGCCAGAGCTTTGCCATGCGGTGGGAAATAATGAAATAAGCGACGAAATCTCTCATGCACACCAAAAATCACTCTCACCGGCAAGCGCTGGGCAGGGCTGGATGGGGGATTGTCTGGTGTTTTGCTGTCGGAGACTCATGCCGAGAGAAGATGCATTCTTGCAAAAGTAATGGGAAGAAAAGATCTGCCTGCACTCAGGGGAGGAAAAAGAACAGACAGACTTGGCTGAGAGAGTTAAAAAAAAAAAAAAAGGCACAAAACCCCCCAAAACTCCACCAAGGTGCTAAAACCTCAGTCAAGTGGTGTGTTGACAAGGGATCCAAGTTGATAAATAAACAGAAAGGAGCTCTCCCTTGCAAAGCCTGAATGACAAAGAGAGAAAACCAGGCACTGGAGAGTGTCCCTTACCATTTTCATCACAAAAGCTGATGGTGGGGGGGAGGTTTTAACACGGCAACAAGTCTGACTTTCTCTCCCTTTCTCCCTCCTTCTTTTTCTTCTTTTTTTTTCCCCCCCCCTTCCCCTCCCTCTTATAAACAGAGAGGACAAGAGGTCATATCCCCAGGGTTTAAAGAGACACTTCTCCCCCTTCCAGGAGGGTGGATGTTCTTTCAGCCTGTTTACAAATTAGTCAAAGTTATGATGTCTTAATGTAGTTGCCGGGTGGCCACCTGTCCCGGACTTTCTTCTGGTGCATCTACTTCATGTGCAGGAGTGACACCTGCAGATGGTTTCTTGCCCAGCATCCAAGTCCACGTATCAAAATGGGGCAAAATGCCACGAGTCAGGTTCTTTGCACCCGTTTTGCTCTGGTGTAAGCAATGGTGAGGACTGCAGATCGGTGCATGGGTCTGCAAAGTCTGCGGGATGCTTTGAGGGAGCAAAGCTTTTGAGCTCCCAGGTGGGGTGATGCGTGTTGGGTGCTGCACAGACCCAATGGACACCCTAGGGAGGGATTTCTGCCAGGGGATTTGGAGCGTGTTGTTGTACAGGAGCGAAAGCAGGGGCTGCATCACTCCGGTTTGCAGGACCAAAATGAAATCCAGATCCTCCCATTCTTCACTTTGCTTTAAAAGGTTGTTTCCAAGCCCTGGGCATGAAGCAAAGTGTCTTAAGCAGCAAGTGGTTCAGTGGGAAACGATGGTAACGATGCTCGGTGTCCCCTGTACCTTCCCTCTTGCTATGTGGGCTCTCTGGTGCCTAATAAAGGTTGAGCTCACATCGCAGCCCTTTTCTCCCAGGGGGAAAGGAGGGAAACGCAGTAATAAGGTCTTTCTTCCCTACCTGTACACTTATTTTCATACAACTTAATCTCTCTGAAACTTTTATCTTTCTGCCAAATTGGGCTGGGATTGGCCGAGGGGTTGAGAAGTTGGAGGGGAGGAAACGAGCAGCTAGAGACACACAACATAATCACTAAACCAAGTTTCCCAAGGAAACCAGACTTCAAATGCGTTACGGAGCTTTACAAGTCTTGCAGGAGCTGCTTGCAAACCCCAGTCGTGAGCCAGAACCCCCCAGTGCCAGGCACTGTATGAACATATTCCTCAACACAATCCTTTCCCCAGGCCAGTGCTCAGGAGTTTAAAACGAGAAGTTGAAGGCACGTAAGGTTGGCAAGCGCCCGCTTTTCAATATGAATGTAGAGCAACTCCCTTAATGTGGGTTGTATTTGGCCGGATTCAGCAAGAGAGCGGAGCTGGGCTCTGCTGGAGTTGGTTTTTTCATGGGAATGGCAAGGAAATCACAGGGCTTGAAGAGCTTTGCCTCCTACCAGCCTTACTTGGCTTCGATCCTACCCCGAAACCCCATTGGCTCTGTGGAGTAAGAAGGGAGTAAAATCTCCAGGGCTTGGCTCCACTGGCAGCTGTGCATTTTTTTCTCCCCTCCCAAGAAAAAAAGGTTCTACTCCTTCTTTGCAGCCATGTCAGGTAGAAAAAGCGCTTAGGTATTCACGGGGCATGGGTCACCCATATGCCATTTCCCTGCTCGTGTCACACCAGGGATGAGCGGATCCAGTGTCTGGAAAATGCCTTTGTCTACTAAGGCAAGCCCTTAGTAGTGGGGCGGTGGGGCCCACTACACAGATTATTTCTCTTTTTAAGCTGCTGCTGAGCTCCCATCGGTTCCTCATGGCCCTGACTTATTGGCTCCAGGCAGGACTTCCCAGGGACTGGTGGACCGGAGGGGAGAGGTACCTCGTGACCATGTCCCTGTGGTAGGTGGGAACTGTACAATGTTGGGGATATTTGGGTCAGCTCAAAAGTCCCGGCTCTCCTGGAAGGATTTGGCCCATCATTTCCCAACTCTGCATTTCCCAGAAAAGGGACTTCTCTGCCCCATCCCTGGGCCATGGTGGCAATACTGCCTGCACTGGAGAGGAGCCAGATCTTCAGCCACTTGCTAGGAAAGCCCTGCAGATAGTTCACGGCCGCTGAGTCCTCTCTTGAGATGTTTTCTCATCCTCTCTTCACCTTCTCCCTCCCTCAGTGGACTCCTCAGAGCTAAAGCTGCACAAGTCTGAACCTGCAAATTCAGAAGACATCGAGCAATAAACCATTGGCACTCCAGACATCAGGAGTCAGCTCTTTCTGCCTCTGTTTCCTCCTCTCAGAACTTGTAAGGTTTTAAGGAATCAAATACATTTGGAGTCGTGAGTTGCTTTCTCGTTTCTGAACTTTTAAAATAGGTGGGGAAGATGGTTTCTGAAATATTTTGCGCACCATGAAACTTGCCGTATGTTTGCCCAAAATAACATGACTCCAGAAGCTGGTGTGTTGGGAAGAAAAACAAAAATCCCCATCAAATACTGAGATATTTGGTAACTTAATTTGGAGATACAGACATTTGGAGAAGCAGTGCGTGAAATGGAGGAAGTGACAGGTATATTCAGAAGGGGTAGGCAAGACTGGTGATAAAGAATGCAAATTTTGGGGAACATTTTTATTTTTGAAGAAAATTCTATTTGCATTCAGCTCCCATCATTTCTTTGCAATTCTAACATCTCCTTGAAGCTCTTTTGCAGAGCTGGGGGCGAGGGGCACTTGGAACAAGTCCCCACCAGCTCGGTGTGGCCAGTTAAGGGAAGGTGAGGGAAGCTGCTGGTGGGAGAGGACAAAAAGCCATGTTGTCCAAAGTGCCTTTTTTGCTGTACCTGACCACATCCAAAGTCTGCCTGACACTTCCTGCACACTTTTGAACATGGCAAACTCTGGAGTTCCCTTGGATACAGGAGGCAGTGAGTTTTAGGAGGGTCGACAGAAGGAAGCTCTCATCTCAGTTAAGCAGTTGGAAAATGCCCTAAAGCAAAGGTCCCAATGACCTTGTTCAAAGCTACGGAGGGTATTTCCCAGTGTAAGGTTACAGCTGAAGGAAGGGCATTGGCGTTTTTTTCGAGGGAGAGATAGGTGACAAGAGAAGGTTAAAACCTTTCTCCTATTCCAGTATAGGGTTTGCTGGAAATGAGAGGTGTCTTAGACCTGTGTGGGGTGAGATATATAGCATTGCCTTGGATAGTTGGAGGAAATGTGCTCTCATGAGCTTTGCACCATCAAACACCACAGCACATCATCTGAACCTACTTTAAACTCAGCCTTCTAGGGTTTGCCTGATAACCCTTCTCAGTGCTGTTGTCCATCATGGACAGTATGATGAAGCAGAGCCATCATTGCTTAGTCCCTGCAGTTAATCACTTATGGCATGCCTAAACAGTTTGAACACCACATCTCCTCCCTGGGACCATGGACAACAGCCAACAAAGGGTAAAAGAGGTTCCTCAGGCATTTTCAAGCTTTCTGCATCATCCTGGATGTAAAGCAGTGGCCTGTCATCTCCTTTAGACTGAGATTTACTGCAACACCATGAACCACGAAATATGGGATAGATTTCTCAGGGTCCAGGGGAAGAACGGCTCATGGAGAAAGCAGCAGCTGTCCAGAAGAAAAAAAATAGCAAAACCAGAAAGAAAACACTGAACTCTGCTGAGGGAGATGGAAAGATGAAGAGATGGGAAGAACAGGGAAAAGGAGAGGTAAAAGCATGTGGACAGGAGGGAAAATGTCGGTTCCTGTTAAAGGAGGCGGAGGAAGAAGGAACCATCCAAGTCAAACATACCGGTTAAAAAATAGCTTATGGATGTGGCAACAAAGTGGTAAAAAACCCAGTGATGGTTTAGGCTAATCGGGCTTTGATTAGCATCAGGCAAGTGAGACTGGCTGATAGCATCCAGTGCAGGTAGCAGGCAATGTTGTCTTTGAAGAACCTAGATTGGTGGTCACCATGCAGGGCTTCTCCATGGACTGCCACTGCTCCGAAAAAAAGCTGTTGTCCTCGATGGACAACTCCCTGTGCAGGAATGATCTGAAAAAAAAAATAAGAGAAAGGGAGTCAGAATATATCTCAGAAGAAAGTGGGAATAATGTTGGGAGTACCTCATGAGATTGCCTAAACATGAACACTGTATTCAGCTCCAGTCACCCTCTGCCAAAATAGCAAAAAAAATTAAAAAAAAGAAAAAGAAGAGAAGCAGATTAAAAATATCAGGGTTTCATTGCCGAGCTGTAGAGAGTAGGAGATATACAACATAATGAACAGGATAGAAATCAGTCAAGAAATTATAATTTGTTCTGACTCATGATACCAGCCCAATGGAATTAAAAGCAACAAAATCAAACCCAGTAAAAGCAGATGGGTTTATATACATAGCTAATGGTTAAACTGAGGAACTCACTGCCACAAGACAGCACAGGTTCAAATATAGCAAGGTTCAAATAAAAAAAAAAAAACAGAAGAAATGAAAAAGTAGTTTTATGCTCTGATAAATCAAATAATTCAGGATTATATTTTGGAGAAGTGTTGTAATAACACCCCCAGCATGGCTTGGAGTCTCTGTTTTGGGCCTTGCTAGAGGTCCCTTGAGGATGTTCAGCCTTGGCTTGCATTGGATCTGGTTTCTACCATCTGCAGGGCTGCTTTGTGGTTCCCAAAGTGATGGGATTTGGTCACAGATACGGATTAAATAGAGGTAAGCTTGCAAATAAATTTCTCTTTCTTCCCCCCACACTCACCATACCAGTACACGAGCATTCACTGTCTACAAGGGATAATTGTAGAATCTTAATGGATATTACGTCCAAAATTAAAAATCCCCATCGCAGATGAGCACCCTATGCCCATCTGGCCCCAGTTAGGTCTGGTCTCAGCTCCTATTTAAAGCTTGTGGATCTGACCACCCCCCAAAAATTAGACTAAAATGATTCCTCCAGCCCCCTCAACCTTTTACTCGGTTAGAAAATTGACAAAAGCAAATCAGCCGATCCCTTTTTTTGCTTGGTTTTTAAGAATTGTATTCCTTGGTCGGGTCTGGACAGGAAAATGCGCCACCATCTTGAAAATCACCTTGAGACATGTCTTATGAAAAACCAAATTTTCTCATAGTTATTAGGGTAGGCCCTCACAGTCCCAACCACCACGACAGCCGTACTCCGTGGGACAGATTAGGGGTGGGTTTTGCAACAACTATTTGGATTCTGATGATTTTTTAAAACTCTGTCTCAGGTTTTTCAAGAAAAATTGGAGAATGGCATGTATGTTCCACAACTGTCAGAAAAAGCCCGTTTTTAAGATATTCTTTTCCTTCCCCAGTGTTGTGTGTATGGCATTAGCCACCGCCACGGGCTTGCAGTGCTCATGTGCTGCCCTGGCAGAGGAGGGGGCAGTGCCTTCACGTGGGGAGCAGACCCCTTCCTTCCCCAATCTCCTCTCCATCCCCTGGGGTGCTTCAGACAACACAGTGGACAACATCTTGTGTTCTCCTAGCTCCTTGCACTGTCAGAGACACTGGGATGCCCACTCAAGGTCTCAGAGGAAACCCACCCCTTGTAGAGCTGGAAAGACCTGTGCCAGACAACAAGCCGAGGACAAACTCAGGAGAGGATGTGCCCAGGCTCCACCGATGCTCTGTATTCAAACACAAAGGCAAAGCATTGTGTTCCGATGTGCCTTCAGCATCTCAGATCCAGGTCTTCAAAGATGTCAGGGTGGTGGTTAACCAAGGAGAAGTAGGTTCCTCCATGTCCCGAGGCCCAGGTTCTCAAAGGTTTCCTTATATCACCTGAGGCTTTTCTACCTCAGGAGATAAATGTATGTGGCAGGAATGCAATCATTGGGCCAACCATAATTGATCAGATGAGTTGTCTACCTCACTTAATAGCCATCCACAAACTGTGCCCAATTAAGGGCTCTCCTGGGAAATTATCTTGTGGGAGACCGCTCACACACAGCAGTAATGGGTTGCTTTCTGCCCTGGAATGAGCATGTTTCTCACCTTGTCACAATGGTATTTCTTTTTTTTTCCCATTTGCTGTTTTATCTCCTATGCTTTTGTCATGAGGATAAATGTGTAATCCATTTTACTATTGAAATAAATTGTTGGCAGTTGTCTTGCCTCCATGTCTTGCAACAGTGAGTTCCACTGGTGAACGATGCATGGCAAAGCTTACTCTTACTTCAGAAGGCTTCAGAAGTGTAGGAGCATCTCATACGTAGTGTCCGGAATAGCACTGCAACCTTTTAGTCAATGGTACCCAAACTGTAGCCACAAGCATGCCCTGAATGTGACAGCAAATGGGGGATTTACAGAGGGAAAAAGGGGTCACCAGCAAAATACTCTGCTGCCTCCCTTGCTGTTGGTGTAAGACAACGATCGGGGGATTCCCACAGGTTTTGGGCAGCACCAGCCACGCTGCGCTCCATGGCTTTGCATGCAATTCCGGCACTGGTGAGAGGCCAGCCAAGAACTCGGACCTGTGTGAAGGGGATGTGAACCCATGTGTCCCAAGGAACCAAGATTATTCAGGGATGTGGCTGAGCCCCAAGCCTTCTGTGCCAGAGAGAGGCTGAATGAGCTCAGATCACTCCATTTTATCTGCTGCCAGAGCTCCTGGAGCCACAGATCTAAACATTTAGCAGGATCCCCGCGTCCTGTGCTGGTGCAAAGCTAAATCCATCCACACTACAGCACTAAGTGGGCAGCAGTCTTGCTGCTGGTGGTGGTACCCATGACCAGTGGTGGGGAAGGAGTGCAGAGCTCTGACTTGCTGTGACACATTGATCCAATATTGCTCTTAACTGCTGAAGAAGGAGCTTCTCTCTTCCACTAAGCTTATCCCAGTGAGCTACCAGGCAGCATCCGTCCCCGCAGCCCACCAAAATGTCCTCGCTGAGAATCTTTGCTCCAAGTTACACTGATTTCTTCTCACCCTCAGATAGCCCTCATTTGCCAAGAGCTGCCAAACGCAAACAGTCAGTGCCATCTAGTGACCATGGAACAGCTCACAGCTCCTGGAAAACTCCTTTTCTGGCTTCCTGAGGGGCAATTGCAAGGCGACACGGGAAAGGAGATGACCAGTCAGCCTCAAAGACCTCTAAGCCTATGTGTAGGTACACGCGAAGGTAATTTAGGGATGCACCTGGAGACAGCGTTTCCTTGTGCATTGATTTGCCATTTCTTGAGCAGCTGGGAAGGGAAAATGTGCATCACTGAAGTGTCCTTAATGGGTACCATCTCTGGGGACTTCAACAAGCTGCTCGTATCCTCAGCAAAGCTGTCCTATCTACGGAGAGGGTGATTTGGGGGGGTTTATGCACCTATTGCTTTTTCAGCTGCTATAGTTTTTCCCTTCGGCTCAAGCTAGAGCTGAGCCACAAAGATGCATCCAACAGTTTCACTTAGCAGAGTGTTAAAGGAATTAAATTAATTGATAGTGTTGTCTTCTGCAGTGTAAGAGGGACCCTCTTCTAGGAAGGACTGGGACTTAAGGGGTCAGTTTCCCAGCTATTCATCCTCAGCTTCCCATGAGATGAGTTACTTCAGGATGGTCCCAACCCACACCACAGACCCAAAATTTCAGCCTCACTCTCACTGGATTAGCAAAATGGGACTGAAATTACAGTTGGTCCCTGGATCATTCATGGTGAAAGTCAAAGCAAGTCTGTGTTACTGCTCTCTGAGAAGCCCAAAACTGAGCTAGCACAACATTGTGTAATCACATAATACCGCACGAACAAGGAAAAGAGGTGGATTTCCAGCTCTTCCAGGCAGAGACAATCTTTTACTCTACATCTGCACACAACCTAGAAAAACGCAGCTGTAATACGAGGCTAAGCGTGGTGGTACTACAAACAATGTCGGTGCATCTTCTGGGGACCTCCCGGTCCAAAGCAACCCTAAAATCTGGTGTTAGGCATTGGCCAGCCAGCGATCCCCAGGCCGCGTGCTGCCTGCGTGCTGGTGCTAAGTTGGGAAAGGTCTCATTTGCCAGAAGATGGCACTGGTTCTCCATGGAGCTGCATGTAGGAACAGGTGCATTCCCACCCGTCCCAGCAGCTCATGGTCCTCAGCTCGGGTTAAAGCCCTTCCCCAAGATACTCCCTCCTGAGGATCCTGTGGGTTGCTGGCTTATCGGGAACACCAGGGCAGATTTATCCCCACCTGGCCAAAGCCCAGGTCCTGGAGATTCACATCCCTTCCTATGTAACGAATGCAGAACTTGCAGAGTTGCTTCCTTGCTTGTCAACATACTGAAAAGCCATCTCTTTTTTTCTTCCTGTACTATTTCACTCCCTCATCCCAAAGCTTTGCTTTCTTAAGGAGAGAAAGCACCTGAGATAAGTGCATTCAGCTTGGCAAGGCCAAGCACTATTTTAGGTTAATTGCTGTTTATCTCTACACTTGCAGCTAAGTGGCAGCCACTGGAGATGTACATCTGCTCATTCCAGCAGATGATGGGCCCATGCTTGGAGAAGCCCACAGAGATCGTGGGAGAAGCAGGAGACTGAGGGCCATTATCCAGTGGCAGATGAGCAGTTTTGCATGATTTCAGCATGGTTTGAAGGTCACTGTGCTCTAGATCAGTTTTGTGGCCAATAGATGGGGCCATTTCCACACCTACTACCTTCAGGTCCACCAGAGCAGGTTCTTCCAGTGCCCACAGGGAGATGGTTCCTGCATCTGCGGTAAGAAGGCTTTCTATGTACGTGATTAAGAAATGTTGTCAGGGGAAGGTCAATGCTTGGTCTCCCCTTCTTCCCTTTGCAAAAGACCAGCAGACAGGCAGGAGTAAGTCTCCTGTTGCTCCACTTTTTTCCCATGATAAAAACCTGCTGGTTCTCCCGATAAAGCCTGGAGAAACTGCCTGAGGGCAGCGTTGGTTCCTCAGAGGAGAAGCGAGGCTTTCCTAGCCTGCCAAAGCAGGGACCCCAGCAGGGAACAGCACTGAGCTTTTCCCAACGCTTTCCACACCCACCGGGGCCGAAGGCAATGCACCCACTCTGACCCCAAACTTTCCCCCTGTAGTGATATGGGACTTCTCTGTGCCTTGAGGAAATTAAGCTATTAATAATTTAATGACTCATGGCACTTTGAAGAGGTCAGGTGCTCACCGATGAATCACAGAATTGCCAGGCTGGGATCTGGGACCAGCAGTGGATCCGTCCGAATGGCAGAAAAACCAAGTTCTCCCACATCTGGAAAAGCAGGGAAAATGAAGAAACACTAGTTGGAGAGGAAGATAGGAGCTCCTTTTTTATTCCAGTTTCAACAGTCATTTTTGATCCCTTGTGCATTAAGACCTCAACATGTAAAAAGGAGAAATAAAGGCACCCACAGCAGAATTTTCCTGCTGATTAATTGCCCTTAGACATGATGCAATGGCCGAGTGGAAGAGAGTAGTGCTCTGACTTGCTTTGGCCTGCTAGCTACCATTTGGTGTGTGGACTTCATTGTCGGGACCTTTGAATTATTGCTCATGTCCTGTGGGGGGAGAAAAAAAAAGCCTCCAAAACAAACAGCCCACCCTTCCCAACATCAGAGAATAGCCCAGCAAGCTTCAGTTTTAATCCAGGACATGTCTGAGTCACCCAACCATAATCCAGCAGCACAGGTGAGTGCTGGGCCTATATTTTTACGAGGCTACTTCCAGTCACATCTGTGGAAGTATTTCTGTTTCCAGCCTTGGGTTCCCTCACAGCATCACTCTTGTTGCTGAGAAATCACAGCAAGGCAGAGGAGCATGGCCCTGGTGTCCGTCAGAAAGGAAATTTCAGCAGGACAAGATGGCCCAGGCCATACACCACTTATATAAACACCATATGCACCTGTTAGACCAGGCATCCTAGCAATGCCACAAGCCTCCGTGAACATCTGCACACCACAGATTTAGGTAAAAGTTCAGCTGAGGAAACCCTCCCTTCCTAGAGGAGGGAACTGCATTCGCTTCTCTGGAACATGTAGAGGTGAAGTTTCAAAGAAACTCTTCCACCTTCTGGAGATAAGAGTCTTCCTGGCTGCCAAAAATAAGAAGAAACACTTTCCCACTCTCCCTCTCTGTTAATTCAAGTTTTGGGCTTCTCAGGGAGAAAATACCCAAACTTTGCACCGTAACAAATACTGTATTATCCTAGTTCTTCTCTTCCATCAGTCCCCATGTCCTTCTCTTAAGGCCAACCGGTTCACCCAAAAGCCTCTTCCCAGGCTCTAGGCTCCTACTGTTGCTTCTGGCCATGACTGCAAAGACACTGCTTTCAGCATCAAGGCCACCTTCAGCAGCTAAACCTTCATTCATTATAAAAGCATCTGCTGCTGTAGACCTATTTCAGCGCTTTCCAGCTTGGCCTGCTGGTCCCAGGCTTTGCTGCAACTTGCAGTTGCATGAGCCCTTACAAATTTCAGAATGGCTTTGCTTCAAGACAGGGCCCGAAGGAAGGATGGACTAGGTCCAGCCTGTAACTAAAAGTGCCAACAAACCTTGGCCAACTCATAAATACTTTTGAGGATTTAAAGTGAGTGGTTAAAATAGGTGAGAATTGCTTTTATCTGCCCAACAGCAAAGGCCAGCAGAAACATGCACTTGGAAGCTGCACATGCCTTTTGGCTTTTTAACGTGCCACAGTGGAGAGAACGAAGGGCACGCAGACTCCTCTCTGCAGGAAGCCTAACTGTTGCACCCTTCCCTGAACGTGGGATCGCACAGACCTACCAAGACACCCACGTCAGTCCCTTCCTGCCACCATCGTGGCGCATGGAAGGTCTGTCATAACCCTGTCCTAACGGGGTTGGGGTTAGGACTGCAATTAATGTTAATCGCAGAAAAATAGAATGATTCAGGTTGGTGGGGATCTTAGGAGATGGCTGGTTGAGTGAGGGGTGAGGACAGACAGATGGATGGGAGACACTTGTTTGGCCTGGAGGTGGGATGCAGAAAGAATGTGGGAATGGAAGAAAGAGAAAACCTGGGCTGATAAAAAAGTTAAGGAGATTAAGAGAGGCTTATGCAAGCTGACCACGATGGTCTTTGTGTTTTCCATCCACATTGCTGTTTGCCTGGCTCCAGCTCACATTAACAATCAACATTGTGCTTAAGAAGCACAAAATCTCTCCGTAGATAACCTGAAGGAGACCCATGGCATACGGCTGATGGACTGTGGTGTACTGCGCTTTGCTCAGGCCTTAGCCACACAAATCAACAAGAATGAGAGCGTGGTCGTGTAGTGGCCGAGTGGTCAAGTGGGCTCGCTCTTGACAGATGATGTAGGTGCACTCTATCATTTCTTTGCTGGTGAAACCAGCATTTTCCATGCGTGAGGTATCTGAACGTGACAAAGATGCATCTCCTCTCACCCACAGGAGCACCTGAAAATGTCTTGTGCTCCCCAAAGCCTGAGACCCCTCTGAACTTGCATGAGGAACCATCTTGGGAGTGCTGTGCTGGCGACTGCTCGTAAATCAGCGGTACGATGGCGTGTTTGAGAGTGGATGCTTCATTGGTTAGTCCCTGAACTATGGCCTAATATTTGTGAACGCTGACAATGATTTACAGGCCAGGAGTGGTTTGCATGCCCACACACACACACTCTCACATGTGCCGAAATGCCCTTGCTTGCTGGCAGCTACGCACCCCACTCCATCCCCCAGGATGCCCTGGCATGGGACAGGAAGGTTCTGCCTCTCTGGTCCAGCACCATCATCTGTGCAAGGTGAGGGGGAAGAGCAGATTGCTTCCCTCTTGCTCTGCATTGAGGTTTAGCAACAACCAAAACAGGGAAGAGGAGGGGAGGGCAGATGGGTGATGGGGAATTGGCTGCAGGAGGAACCTGGGGTGAACCCTGCACATCACATGCAGCTGCCTGCAGCAATTTTAAAATGTCAGACTGCATTTTGAATTCGTGTATGCCAGGCTGGCTGCAATGCTGCCCGTGTTTGCCCAACAACCTGAGGTCTGGGCCAGGATGCTGTGGCAATATCTGTACCACTAGATAAAACAAGCTGGAGCATGCTCTCTGCATCTGAGGGCAAGCGGCACGGCACAAAGCACATCCGGATACCTGTATGGTGTCCCCGCTCCAAACAGGGTGGCTGCCCCAAACTGGCTCTTGGGAAAATTCCATTTTCTCCAGAAATGTGCTGGAAGATAAGAGTGCCCAGCAAAAAACTACGTACTCATACACATAAACATACATACTCTGATCCTTTCCTCCAAATACACGCATGTACAAGTTTCGTGCAACAATAAAAAGCTTGGACAAATGTTCCCAAGCAAACCACCCAACCTGTGACTGGTGCACATGGTGCAGTGTTGTGGTATGACTATTTCGGAGCAACATAAAGAAACAGGCCTGAGCGTCCAGCATCTGCAGTGCACACAGCAGAACATTTTCCTACTATCTCGGCCTTGGAAACCCAGCACTGATTCAAAAAAGCCGGAAGATGAAGGACAGTAAAAGTAACGTGGAGATAAAGTAAACTGGAAATTAGTGGTCAAAACTAATGACCTGCCAGGTCAAAACCTCCCTGGCAGGCAGGGAAGGGTGCAAATGCAGAACCACAGTCAGTCTGTTTTGTGGCTCCTTCCAAGGCCAAATTTTGCTTCTCATTCCAGGTCAAAGGTGAGGGCATCAGGCAATGATGTGCAAGTTAACCTGCCACTTATGGGCCTCTGGGCCCCAGAAACCTCCCGGAAAAAGGCTTTGCTGAATACACCAAATTCAGGAAAAATTTCCTTACATTTGGGTCATCCCATGTGGCTTGACAGGGCCCAGGCACACCAGTAGGAGTTAAGCGGCCGCTGCGTGTCTGCCCAGATCAGCTGAGTGATTGCCCATGTGTTTTGTGATGATGGCAAGTGCCATGGCAGCCGAGCCCCTTTCACTGACATCAATCCAGGCTGCTCTCCCTCATGCTGATATGAGCAAGAGACTCAGAGATACCAGCATGTGGCTGCCTGAACCCCTCCACAGTCCCCATTGATCAGATCTCCACTGACTATAATGGGAGCTTAGATATCCACTCAAATGGAGACCCCAAAGCTCGAATCAGCTGCCTCAATGTAGGTGTCTAGTGCTATTTGAGGCACCCTGGGGCATCTAAGACATCCACATGAGCCTGGCCTGCAGGGCACAGGACCTTTTGGAGGACTGCATTCAGATGGGGTGGCAGCTGGAGGCTGGTGGGGCATCCCACAGAGCATTTTAGATGTCAATAGGTACCTGTGGTTAAGCAACTGAATTGTGCCTCCAGATGTAGACACCAAAATTGAGGTGCTTTAATGTGCAGCCAAATCCCACTCCTACGGCTCTTTCAAGGTAGAGGTTAATCCAAAGGCTTCCTACAGTCAGCAGAGCTTTAAAGGCAGTGGCAAATAAGAAGAAAACAGCCAAACTGGTGAATATCTGGCAGCTGGGGCCTGGAGGTGGGTCTTCACCCTCTGCATCGTTTTCTTGGGCATGAGCTCTGCCACCAGCAGTCTCTTGGCTAGCTACAAGCGAGCTGCCCTGGGCTGCTGCCAGTCTTGCCTTTGGCCATAGACCTGACAGCCCCAGAGCTCACGTGGAGCACTTAGGAAGCGATAAAATAAAACCATTTGCTACGGGAAAGTTGTGGACGTTCAGAAGGGGAACCACCGAGAACCAATGTCAATAGCTTTTACCCAAGCTATTTTTACAGCAATCACATTGCAAAGAGCAATCACATTGTAAAGAAATGGAAGTTTAGACTCTGAGGCTTTTTGCTTAGCTGACGATTAGTGTGGCAAACATTCTGGATCTGTTGGAAAGAGATGCTGGGGTGGGGAGAGACCTATTAGCTGCTTGCATTGCATTGCAACGATCTGCATTGGGCATTTTTGGGGGGACTATCAGCCTCTCTCTTCCCTGGCTTAGCCATGTATTCCAGTTTCCACTCTTTCAGACAGTGCAAAGGAGAAATCAGGCTTTCAAAGAGTGAGATGGGGGAACTGGAGAGTGGCTACAAGAAGCAGCAGAGTGGTCTGCAGGCAGGTATGCTATTAGAAATGACTGACGCATGGCTCGATTGCGTATTTTTTCTGTACCTTGCAGATGTCAGCAGGAGAAAATGAGGTGGGATTTGAATTTGAATTGAATTTCACAAGTTAGGGCCCTTGGAAAAGGGAGGGGTGGCTTTAACAAAGCTATAAGTGGCCAGGCTGGAAAAAAAGTCCTGAGGATTTCACCTACCCTGTTGCCCTGCCCCAAGACAACACTGCATCTGCCAAACCACCTCAGGCAGGAATGTGCCCTTAAGGACCTCCACAGTCAGGTTGTTTCCAGCCGTTAACTGGATTCCCAGTTAAAAAACATAAGCCTGGTAGCCAAGGCTTGAAAGATAAAGCAACCCACTCATCACAGGCGTCCTCAATGGGGACAGGATCCCAAAGGCAGGAGGGTGTGTTGGCATTGGATGGAGAGGAGCAGAGCTAAAATAGGGGGGGCAAACGGGCAGGTGTGAACCGTGTTTATTTTACATAGGTTAATTTTTTGGGCTGGGGAGGGATTTTGTGTGGCACTTTGCTTTTCTATCTTGTTAGCTTTGCCTTTTCTCCCTTGAGTGAAATACTGTTTCTTGAACTAAATTATTTGCCTTGGTGAGCGGGAGAGTTTTAGCTCACCGGGCACCAGAGCATTGCTGTGTGTCCTCAGGTTCCTGAGGTTGGAGGCCCAGGCTGGTGTTTTTTCTGGGTGACCCCTTCACACTTGAGCCCGGTCCACGCTGCTGCCAGCCGGGCCGGCAGACGGGTCACACTAATGTTTAACTTCAGCCTGTGTCACTGCATTCGGAGCCCGTTGCTGCCTCCCCTCTAGATGAGCGGTTTATTCTCTCCCTTTCCTGGCGGTGCAAGTGGATACACTGACCCCATCACCTCTTGGTCTCCCCTACACCAATCAAGTCTATTCCTCCATTGCCCTTCACAGGTCCTCTTTTGAGACCTCTTTCCATCTCAGTTGCTGTCCTGAGACCCTCTCTAGAGGGGACACAGCCTTCCTTGAAGCAGCAGAAAGCCTGAGACAGGTTGAGGCTTATTTTTGCTAGGAAGGACGTGTGGATTCCTGTGCTGGGATGAGGATAGGGTCCTGAAACAGGCCAAATCCAGGACTACAGGGTGAGAGCGCTCTGTCTCATGGTCCCTGAGGAAAAGTAGGAGGGAGGTCCATCTCTTTGTTACCCTTTACCCCAGGTGGGGTTACCTATTTTGTCCAAGGGAGTGGGCTCATCTGGAGTAGCTGGGCTGTGGGCACTGTTCCACAAGCTCCTCCAGAACCTCTGGCACAAGAACAAGTGGAGGAGCTCATGTCTGAAACCAGGGCAAAAAGATTCACACCAGCTCAGACCATCAGTGTCTATCTCAGTCTACTTCCTTGCGGAGAAACTACAGACTGTCTCATTCCCCCCATTTTTAGGATGCAAGTTAAGCACATTTTGTCCCTGGAGACAGGGACGAACTTCTACTGCTGATCCTCTTCTCTAACCTGGTGGCCATGACCTCTCCCCATCATCCAGCGCAATGTTCACTGCTTAACGACAAAAAAATCTGGTGAGGCTGCGGTGTTGGTGTGCCTCTCCAGATGGGAAGGGGACCTTTACTTCAAAGGTTACCCATCCATGCCCTGGAAGGTTGGAAGTACTTCCCGAGTGACAAGTATCCGCCGGGGAGGAACAAACACTCCAAGTGTTTGTAGATCATTCGCCTATTACCTCTTACCACCCTAGATGATGACATGAAGTCAAGGCCATTGTTCTTAAGTGGGCTTCAAGTATATTGACCATATTGAGTCACAAGCGTTTCAAGACTGCTGTGGGAAGTCCTTTGTCTGGACTGTTAGCTGTTATTGTCTGAGATGTGTCTTTTTTGATCTAGTGGTAAATACCAGGTTTTCTCAGTGTTGGGTTGCCTGGCTGTGTGCTTTAGCAGGTAGGAAAATCATTGCATCCTACTCAGGGTGATGGGAATGTGTCAAGGGTAGTTATAAAGGACATCTCCCCAGCATATTGGTGGCTGGTGTTTCCTCCCATCAGCTCATAGACACCTGTCTTGGGAAGGGACAGATCATGCTCTGCAAGTGACCATCTTGAGAGAGTGGGGCTGGATGCTCAGTTTAGACTACATGTAGAATTAAACTCCCGTCAAATTAGGGGAGCTTGGAGTGAAATCACCATTACCCTCAACCAGCTAAAGTGCATATTCATCACTGTCACATAGAAACAGACCTTTAAGTCAAGACGTAATTATGCAGTTTGATAGCCTGAATACAGTAAATCAGAGAACTGGACCCAGTGACTCCTGCCTTGACCCTGACAAGCTCTGATTTCTCATCTGGATGACTCCAGCCAGGTGCTTCAAGACTCAAAGTAGTGGTATATTCCTTGTATTAGAGATAGAATCATAGAATCATAGAATCCTAGAATGCTTTGGGTTGGAAGGGACCTTTAGAGGTCATCTAGTCCAACCGCCCTGCAGTGAGCAGGGACATCTTTAACCAGATCAGGTTGCTCAGAGCCCCGTCCAACCTGACCTTGAATGTTTCCAGGGATGATGTCCAAGCAAGAGACACCTCCTAAATAACACCAGCATATCAGGGACACTTGTAAGTAGAACTTGGCCACCCGAATCCAAGGTCCACATCATCTCTGCTGGATCTATTCAGACAGCACGGGGTGCAGGGGTGGGATGTGTGAGTTTGGGATCCAGAAGTCTGGAGCTGTATGATGCTCAAGCAACCAGAATAAGAGATACTACTGAGATTCTGAAATCCTGAATGGTGATGGCCCTCAACCTGACTCACTGCTTTAAAGAGGTTGGAGTGAGTTTTGCACATCAGCTTGTAGTCACTTGTGTGATATCTGATAGTCAGCTGATTTGGTGGTCTGGGGTTGAAATATTGATTTTATGTGGATCTGTGTGTGTGTGTGTCTGTTCATACACACATTTTTGCATGTGCATGCACGTAAGGCTGTGTGTATGTACACATATATGTATTTATGTGCGTTATTGCTCCCATCCTTTCCACCAATTTGAAGTCAGAGCCTCACAGCCCGGCATTTCTCCTCTCTCTTATTCTCCCAGTGACAAATACTTTCCCCGCTCACAGCTGGGAAGTCAGCCCGTCACATGAACTCTAGGCAAGGAGCATTATCTGCGTGGGTTTACTTGTTGAACAATGTAAGTAGATGATTAACCGTTAAAGCAACAGAGTTTGCTGACCCATTAACCAAATAGGAAGGCCCTCTGGTTGCTAAACAATGGGTCCCATACAGAAAGTGCCCCGACTTGTCCATCTCGTCAGTGCCGCTGCTGACAGCCCTGTGCGGATATGGCGATGTAATGACTCAGTTCGGGCTCTCACGCAACCAATCGCGTGCCGGAGGCCGGTGCTCCCCACATTTTCATCTGCATCGTGTTGACCTTGGGAACTAATCTTGCCCGAATCCACGCTTTGTATCAAGCCCCAGGAGACTTAATAGCTGCCACTCATTTTTCACCCTCACTTTTGCATGCAATGTGTCTACACGTTGCAGAAATCATAGAATCATAGAATCACAGAATCCTAGAACGCTTTGGGTTGGAAGGGACCTTTAGAGGCCATCCAGTCCAACCCCCCTGCAGTGAGCAGGGACATCTTTAACCAGATCAGGTTGCTCACAGCCCCGTCCAACCTGACCTGGAATGTTTCCAGGGATGGGGCCTCCACCACCTCTCTGGGCAACCCCTTCCAGTGCTTCACCACCCTCATCGTAAAAAATGTCTTCCTTCTATCCAGCCTAAATCTGCCCTCCTTTAGTTTAAAACCATCGCCCCTTGTCCTGTCACCACAGGCCTTGATAAAAAGCCTGTCCCCATCTTTCCTCTAGGCCCCCTTGAAGCACTGCAAGGCCGCACTAAGGTCTCCCCGGGGCCTTCTCTTCTCCAGGCTGAACAGCCCCAACTCTCTCAACCTGTCCTCGTAGCAGAGGTGCTCCAGCCCTCGGAGCATTTTTGTGGCCTCCTCTGGACCCGCTCCAACAGCTCCATGTCCTTCTTGTGCTGAGGGCTCCAGAGCTGGACGCAGGGCTCCAGGTGAGGTCTCCCCAGAGCAGAGCAGAGGGGCAGAATCCCCTCCCTTGACCTGCTGGCCATGCTGCTGGGGATGCAGCCCAGGATAGGGTTGGATTTCTGGGCTGTAAGCATACACTGCTGGCTCATGTCCAGCTTTTCATCCCCCAGTACCCCCAAGTCCTTCTCCGCAGGGCTGCTCTCAATCCCCTCATCCGCCAGCCTGTATTGATATCAGGGGTTGCCTCGACCCAGGTGCAGGACCTTGCACTTGGCCTTGTTGAACCTCATGAGGTTCACACAGGCCCACCTCTCCAGCCTGTCCAGGTCCCTTTGGATGTTGTGTCTGAATTCAGTAGCCACTAAAACACACAAATTTACTCATCTGGAGGTATTGACCCATCAGCCCTTGCATGGGGCAGAATTAATCATTCCTTTCTAGCTTAGCATTACTAATTAATCCCTGCATTGCGTACCATCCTTGCCTTGTCAGTCAGATGCCTTGCCCATCAAACCATAACCCTCGTTGTTTTGCTCCGTGCATGCTCAGCTGTCCAGTACTTATTACCTGTCATTCTCCTTGGCGGGTGCTACTGGAAATTCAGGAAAGTGAATTTCCCACCTCTCTAATTTCAAAAGAGAAGGAAGACTGGTGATGTGATGATATGAAGGGGGAATCTCTTCCATCTGGATGTCATCAAAATCATGATGTGACACAAAGACCAGATACTGTGATGGGACGATACCTTTTTTTTTCCCCCCAGGCTAGTACATGGATGTAGACTGGGTGGGTGTTCTGCAAGCTGTACATTTGGTATATGGGATATTCCTTGGTGCATCTCAGGGTTCCCAGGAATGTCAGTATTGAAAGTGAAATAGGAAGTTCCCCAAAGGCAGAGCTAAGGCTGGGATCCTCAAAGTTACCTGAAAGTCAGACTTCCAAAGGTATTTAGTATACTAAAGGTGAAAGCAGAATACGAGAGATCTTTTTGGGACTGGGAATAAGAAAAGTGAAAAAAAAATGAAAGCCCAGCATTTGAACTGAAACTTTGAAACAAAACATCTATTTGAAACAAATAAGGACAAACTTTTCTACATACTGAGCTTCATCTCCACTTCCCCCCACAAGCTGCTTGAAAAATAAAAGAAAACTTTCATTTCCAACAACTCCCCCTTCTTTTAGGTGAGAAATTTTGCCCAGCTCTGTTTCAACCTGATGTATGTGCGTCCTTCAAAGACATGGACAGCAAGAGTTAAGTGCACCTTCAGCTTTGGATGCTAAAGGGACATTTTGCAAGATATTTTAAATCCCTGGAGTGCTCAGTATCCTAGTGTCAGACAGGGCTTGGGTTATTGTGCTTTCTCTTGTGCTCCTGTGCCTACTTGCCAATACTCTACCGAAGTTGATCTATAAAAGACAAAGAGTATTTTGGCTCTCAAGCCCTGCCCTTCAGGGCTACGGCTCTGGAAATGTTGTCTCAGTCAGTCTTGTGTGGCCTTCAAGTGCTGATCCAGGAGGACCTGGGTTACATCTGCCAGCCACATCCTGGTGTCTCGGATAACCTAAGTCCTCTTAAATGGCCCAAGATGTTTGTGTTAAGACAACTGATTCCCACATGTGGATTGTACTGATTATGCCTCCACCGACTAGGATGAGAGTTTAGAAGTTAAGGGGAGAAGAATTGCCCTTTAGGTGCCACTGCATATATTGTGTAGATTGCCAACAGCTATAAAAGGAGTCTGACATGAGCGTCTAGGTCAGATGGAGGTGTCTTGACTGTAGACCTCTACATCCAACCCAGTGAAACTCATTGAAGGATTGAATGGAAGACAGATTAACCAAACACATGATAGCTGGTGGATTTTGGGCCAGATCTGGAGTGACCCAGTTGGTACATCTAGGATGAGTATCCTGCCCTATAGACTGCACGCAGATCACAGCTTATCAGTGTGGATGGACCCTGCTTTTCAGTGCTCTGCTTACCAACTACCCAGTTTGTCCACATAGTAATGTCACATCACAGACATCAACCAGACAACATGGCCTGGGACTCTTCCTAAGATTTGGACTCTTGGACTCTGGGAAGGTTCAGCCCAGCTGCAAGAGCCTTGTGGACACACAAAGCTGGTTGCTGCAAGATAACAGGGCTTCAGGCTGTCTCTCAAACTGGTTGTATTAGGTGTTGAGCTTGCAACCTAAAACATAAGGGCTACAGAGAGGGAGGAGAACAGAAGGAAACGGCAAGATGGCTTTGCTCAGCACGATGGTGTGCTCGTAAGGGATCAAGCAGTACACACTGTCATCATCCTTGGTCATCATGATGGTGTCCCACCACCAATGGTATCTGAATGCCTAAATATGACAGCATCACAGAGTTCAGCCCTGAGTCATTGCAACGGCTGTATGTGGAGACCACCCCAGCTGCACCAGCTAGCTCACTACTGGTACTCAGATTTTCCCCAGCAGTGAGTTACCTACTGAGGTCTGGCATTTTTATTCTGCCTGTTACTTAGATGGAAAGAAGCGGTAAAGGATTTCAGAGATGTGGTGGGCTGGGATAAGGTTTGCAGGAGTCTGAGCAGCAGCTGGCACTTTGCAAAATTATTATTTCATCACTCCAGCTGTGCAGGGAGGCATTAAACATTGAGGAAGCAAGCAGACAGCAGGACCAGCAGCAGACAGGCAGCGTAGCAAGAGTGATCCTCTATCACCAGACAGTCCTAACCCTAGGAACATTTAAGTCTTTACAAGCACCCTGGGTGTTCAAGCTCCCTTTACAGCCAATGGAGATACTCAGTGCAGTTAATGGGGTGGGATTCAAGTGTCCAGATGTGGTCATCTAGTGTTGTTTGAGATGCCCTAAGGTGTCCTGGTGACCTTCAGCTGCTGCTCCAGAAGACACAGGTCTCTTGCGTCACACCTGTGTGGATGTCCAAAGTGCCCAAGGCCAGCTTGCTGACAACAGACACCTGCCTTCCATCTGTAACAGGGGCTCAGGTGCCCAACAAACACGGGACACCTTCACTGGAGACCTCTGAGAACAGACACCTGCCTTCCATCTGTAACGGGGGCTCAGGTGCCCAACAAACACAGGACACCTTCACTGAAGACTTCTAAATGGAGAGGGCTGGGTCCCACTAAGGGCTTCTGTGTTTTGCCGCATATCCACTTGGGAGCATCACAGCTGACAAGCCCAATGACTGCTATCCTGACTTCTGAGCTTGAGTTTTCTTTCAAAAGGCTCATTTTGCTCACGGGTACAGGGACTCACTCATGAGAAGCTTCTTCCAGCTCGGGGCTCATGAGAAAAAATCTGGCAGTCTACTCATGCACTAACACAGGTGAAAACACCCAGCTCCTAGACTCTTTGGCCGAAGACCAGACAGATGACAACCTTCAAGACAACGACATTTCAGTTACAGCAGTAAATCATAAGTCCCACTTTAAAAGAAGGCTAAACACTGTGAAATAAACCCCTTTTATTAGCATGAAATGTCCAAAAAGTGAAATAACATGACCAAAATCGCCCTTCATCTAAAAATAAAAGCAAAGAGAGAGTTTTCAGCAGTGCTGGAAAATACCTGACACATGTTCAATGAGTGGGCTTGATATTGTGACTACAAAAATATTTTCGCTCAGTTTGTTTCTGGCTGTTTTGCAGCTGACGGGTTGCCAGATCTCTTGGCTAGATCCCTTCTGCTTTGGCATTCAATAAGGTGGGTTTGCTCGCTTACCCGTATGGTTTGAAGACACGGCAGTGCCGCCGGACTCGGGAAATGACCCCCCAGTAAATCTGCTAGAAATATCCCAGGGTTTTGAGCCACTGCAACTGTCAACAGTTTCAGAGAAACTGCCCAGACCTGCTTAAAAACAACCAACATCTTCTTGCTTCGACATTTTGAACAGGGTGTAGTGGGACGGAGGAGCAGCAGTTTTTCCCTTTTGTTTAAATAAGTGTGCCTGCTCGCAGGATGGAGGAACGCAGGAGGACAGGTCCCTGGGGAGACGCCTGCCATCCAAGAGCTGGCGGTGAGCGGTTTTGGACAATGCTCTTGGCAGCTCTCCGCCAACCCGCATGGCCCCAGCCTGGGGGAAAGAGAAGTGGATCTCCTGAGGGACAGCCGAAGGGAGGCTGAACCCAAAAAAAGGGCTGGAAAGTGGTGACAGAAGTAAGTTCAGGTGGACTGAAAAGAGCAAAGGGTTTGGGGTTTGGGTTTTTTGTCAGGCTTTTCAGCAAAAAATGAAATTGGAGAACAGCAAATGTCCTTTCAGCTCGGCTCATAACAGTCCATTGGAGCTCAGTTGCTGGTTTTGTTTCCTTCTGAGGGCATTTCACTCCTCCCTTTACTGCCTTTCCTTTGCACATAGGGATTTTTTTTTGTTTAAAGAGAGAATGTAATTTTCAAACAAAAAGGTCATATTTGGAAATATCCAAGGAAATCTGTTGGCATTTCGGACCTGCCTTGAGAACGTTGCAGGGAAATGTTTCATTTTTTCCCCAGAAATTTTCTCCCACCTTTTCTGCAGCCCACAGAATTTCAACATGAATTTATGAATATCTTCTGTCCCTTCCAAATCTCCTTTTCCAAAAAATCCACTATTCATTAAAAAAAAAATAAAAACAGAGAAAAGACACTACCCAGACCTGCTCCTCAGGCACTATTATTATGATTTCTTGTTCTTTGCCATGTTAAAAATTGATCCAGCATCCCTTCTCAGTGGAGCCAACAGAGGGAACAGGATCCAGGATGAGCATCCACCAACCCACACCCTGCTCCTTCCCTTGCTTCCCGTGACCACACTTTGACATTCAACACCCACCAGCCCATCTCAGCCATGCCTGGCCCCGTGTTGTTGCAACCCATGTGCATAAATGCAGTTCAGGAAAAGCAGATGCTATGACCTGCCCTTTACCAGCAAGGAGAGATCTGAAATGAAATGGTGATAAGAAACTAGGTATCAGTAAGAGGATCTTTAAAAAAAAACAATTCTCAGAGCAGTAATTAATTAGGTGAACTTAAAAAAAAAAAACCCATGGTGGATGACAACATCCACAGACAACTGGGATGCCTAGAAACTGTTACAAAACATCAACCAAATATTAATTTGCAGGGATCTAGAGAGGTTTCTGTGTACCACTCTCCAAGGGGACAGCAGTGACTGCAGCCAGGGACACAGAAACAGGGGCCAGCTGGACTCCAGAAACACAGCCTCTACTCCCTGCTCTCTCTTTTTTTTCTTTTTTCTCCTTTCTGTTATCATATCTCTCCTTTTCCCTCTCCAGGACCATGCATGTCCTTCAGTTAACTGGTTTAATATATGTTCAAGGTCAAAGACCCTTGACTTGGGCATATCCCTGGTCATCGCCATGAGTCCCTAAGATACAGAGAGGCAAGGTGGGTGACCTTAAAGATAGAGGAATGGGTTACCCCAGGGCATCTGTCACCCTAAGGATGAGGTAAACAAGAGGTCCTACAGGAGCAGAGCTAACGAGGTCTCCTATAGATCTGCAGACGGCATCCCAACATCTACCCTCGCAGTAACCCTTGCTTCACCTTCAGCTCCCCTAACGCCTACCTCCACACATGCACAACCTCAGTTTCTGAATTTTCCTCCTCCAGTCGCTCCCCTACCACCTCCAGTATCTCCCCCGTCAGCCCGCGAGCAGCACGGCCGGGGGCTGCTTCAGGGCTGGCACCACGTTAGTGGCATTAATCAGCTCAAGGGAGCTGCTGAACTCACACAGGGGCCTCTCCCTCCACCGTGCACCGATTCAGGTCTCTCTCTTCTATCTGATTTTTCTAAGGAAGCAAACTGTCACCAAAAGCCCTCAAGTAATGGCCGGTAAATCACTGTGTTTTACAGCACGGGCTCAGGCAGAATGTGAAAAGAGTCCCTGCTTGCTTGGCACTGTTTCTTCAGACCTAAAAAATACCTCCTGCAGCTCTGTCTAACAAAAACACATTCATTCCTAGCATGCCTGATTGTCATAAAGACAATAAGGACTTTATTTTGCACTGGGACTAATTGCATTAAAAATCACTCTGGCCCAGACTATAAAGTCCCCAGTTCTCCGTGAAATCACCAGGAGAAAGGTGTCCATGTAAAGGACAACTTGTCTGGGTTTACTCAGAGGGGCTATTTTGATAGTACTCATGCACGTAAGAAGAAAAACCTTTGCAAGAGCAGAGCACAACTCAGGAAAGATACGCGAGGCAGCAGGAGGCAAGATATCCATTTTTAGGTAATTTTAAAATAATTTTGCCAGCTCTTGGGAACATCAGTGAACAGAGGTGTCCTTTGCTGCCAGAGAGAAATGATTGGACCTTAAGAGAAGCGTTTACTGGGCTTTCTATGAGTGGGAGATATTTTACAATTTCATTTTTTTAACGACGGAGAGCAATTAAAAAGTAAAAAGTTTGGAAACGTTTTGTTGCACACACACACTTGTATAATATCAGCAAGCCCTGAGGTTTGGGGGACCCCTGATGGTGCTTTCCTGTGATTCTGGCCCATCAAAGCCATTTGGGGAAGTCCCACTGGGTCACCCTCCGCTCTCCACCTCACTGCAAGGCCTCATTGCCTGAAAAGCAGCATCCCCTGCCTGCTCTGGGCATGATTTGCTCACAGGTTCACCTCATGGATGGATGCAGAGCTCTGCAAAGGCTGCGGGGAGACCTTAGTGCGGCCTTGCAGTGCTTCAAGGGGGCCTACAGGAAAGATGGGGACAGGCTTTTTAGCAAGGCCTGTGGTGACAGGACAAGGGGTGATGGGTTTAAACTGAAGGAGGGCAGATTTAGGCTGGATAGAAGGAAGAAATGTTTTACACTGAGGGTGGTGAAGCACTGGCACAGGTTGCCCAGAGAGGTGGTGGAGGCCCCATCCCTGGAAACATTGCAGGTCAGGTTGGACGGGGCTGTGAGCAACCTGATGTGGTTAAAGATGTCCCTGCTCACTGCAGGGGGGTTGGACTGGATGGCCTCTAAAGGTCCCTTCCAACCCAAAGCATTCTATGATTCTATGATTCTATGATTCTTCACCCACCATGGGGGCTTTGTAGTCCAGGAGTCCAGAAAGCCCCCCACTAAATGGGAGACGCAACTGCTGCTGGAGCCTGTTGAGCTTCTTTTGGTTGGACTTCCCTAATTTGGATCTGCAAGCCTGTGCAGATGCTGGGTTATCACTGCCGTTGCACATCACTCCAAAGACCAAGAGCAAATGTAACAGGGCACCAGCAGCTCCTGTGGGTCAAGGTTTGTACAGTGCCTGGGGAGGTAGGAGTCCTTGCAAAGGATGCACAAGGGTAGACCAAGCATCTCCACCTGCGTACGATGCTTGCACGCCTCTTGGGGAAAGTCTGTGCAGCCACCTTGAGCTCCCTTGATACAAATAGGTGATGAACTTGAACTTGGTCCCTCCTTCAGCTTAACTTGCAAGCAGTAGCCTTTTAAATTAGAGGGAAAGATGTGAGTGCTCTTAAATATCATCCCTTGCTCTTCTTGCACAAAAGACAATTCTTGGAGGGGCCTTAGGAAAGCTGAAAAGTTTCCTCTCTCTTTTCTCTCGGTGGCATAACAGGCGAGCAGAATGCTTATGATCGCTCTTAAAAAAATAAATAAGTCAAGGAACCGCTCCTGACGTGGAGTGGGGGCTGGACTAGATGACCTCCTGAGGCCCCTTGTAAACATATTTTATGAGATTGCCCGATTATACCGAGAGCTGGCAATGCTCAGAAAGGATCTGCATGAGCCTGTTACCGTCGGCCAGGAGTAAGGTGCTTGCTAACGCTTAATAAGATTTAGCTGCTGTGTAACAGATGCCTATTGGGACCTGTTGGCTAAGTCTCTTTCAAAGTATTTTAATATGGGTCCTGTAATCAGTTAAGAGAGGGGATCTCTGATGGGAGTGAGGTTTAGGGAAACCTATGGCTTGTTGAGATTTGATGTGAGGGGCCCTGCTAGGGGTCAGTCCCACGGCAGCTCGGTGTCCTGGCCTGATTCTGATTCTGTTTCCATCAGGTCGCCTCATTTTGGGGGTACACTTACAGAGGAACAAGCAAAAAACTCAACACATATAGTCCAATGAGCTACGGCTCCGAGTCCTGCATGGTCCCCACAGATCCTGGGACAAAGCTGGTGGCCCCCCACCTTCTGCAGCTGGGGACACACACAGCCTTACAGTACCCCCATGTCCCTGCATCTAGCTCTGCCCTGGATGGAAAGGGGGGCTCCACGATGGAGAACTGCTTGCAGACCATCACGGCATGACAGGCCCTCAAAAAAGCATTTTTGCCTTCAAAAACGCTGAAGTAATGGACTGCAGCTGGCTTCCGTGCCTTTTCTTCATTTGGAAAGGTGGGGAGACACAGGGCAGGCGGGGGGATGGGGGCCATCAGGACCATCCTGCTCCTTCTTTGCAGTGATTTGTGCTATCCAGAGCCCTGGGATAGTCTCAGCCTGGCTCTCAGCAGCCCGGCTGAAAGCAACAGGCATATTTTGACCACATCTCTACCCCTCAAAATCATTGACCCTGGCCAGAGGGCTGGGTGCTGGCAGGATGGAGGGAAGGGATGGAGGTACAACACACCACCACGTGGCCTGGAGCTCAGAGCTGTCCCCGGGGTGACTCTAACTGCATTGAAGCCTGATGGAAAAGAAGCGAGAACCTGGCTTTGAGCCCGCGTGTGATCACTCAGAGGGAGGAAACACCCTGGAAGTCCACGTGACGGCGAAAAAAGAGTAAGTGGAAATGAAGGCGGCGGCGGCAGGGGGGACTTGCACGGCGTGATCCCTGAGACGGTGGAATAACCGACGTCCTGTGGGCAGGCGGTGTTCCCGGGTCTTGTCTGTTATTTCAGACTGTATCCGGAGGGCAGATAAATGCCAGGCCCACTTCTAATTAAGGAAACTGAGGAAGGGAAATGTGAGTGGCTCGTCTCGGAGGCGATTTGTCGGGAGGAAACACAGCTGAAGGCTTCTCAGCTATCTCGGGCACAGCCTCAGATACCCAGCCCAGACCGAGCCTGCTGAGGTCCCCACCTCTTGCTGCCTTGCTTGAGTTACTCCGATCTGGGAGCGAGTGCCAAGTATCTGGTGGGGGAACCCATGCAGGACTGGCAGCGAGGGATGAACGAGATGACCTCATGGGTATTTTCCTTCCCTCTCGCACTCCTATGACTCAACCGCCCCGCTGAGCTGGAGTTGCTGCCCTGGAGAGGTTGGGTTCATGCAGGAAGACCTCGGTGAGCTGGTCAAAGTCCTGGCATCTCTAACGGGAGCTGCTTGGAGGGCAGATGGAGCCGGGCTCCGTGCTGCACAGGAAAGCACCTGGGGCAAAGCCATAGGGAGGGAAGGGGAACCCTGAGCAAAAGAGGCACTGGGTTTCCTGCAAAAACCGTAACAGGGATGGTGGTGAGGGCTCCTCTGGGGTGGGGAAGCCTCCGGAGCGATGCAGCCAGGCTGAGCCCCGGGAGCCGCTTGAGAGCTGAGTCATGGAGAAGGAAAACTTGAAGTCACCCTCCAGATCCCCCTGCGGTCTAACGTGCCTGGGAAGAGCCTGACGGGGTGGCCACTGCAGCAGCCCTGTGCTGTCTGAGGATGTCCCGTTGACTTTGGTCACTGGCTGTCACGGGTCGGTGTCACCCGTGGGGCTGGAAGCCAGGGTTCGCCCCAGCAGCAGGATGCCAGTCCCCTTTGCAGGATGCCAGACCCTTTGCTGGGATCCTCGCGGGTCACTCCCCCAGCTGCCTGGCACATGGGAGCACGTTACAGAAGCACAACGGTGGGTTCGGGGTTAGGGGGAGGATGCAGGTTTTCTGCTGATGCCAAAGCAGAGGCAGGTCTGGTGACAACTGCCCGGGGGCTCCTTGCCCAGCATTAGCATTGCACCCTGGCATCTTCTTTTGATCCTAAAGAAGACGGTATAGTGCTGGCAGCGGCACCATTCCCCAGTGTGGTTATGGTCCTTTGAAATTGTCCCTTGAAACGCCAAACTTTGTGGCCTCTTGGCTGCTTCACTCTGGCTATGGCGTGTCCCCTTCCTCCTGGATACAAAACACCCTGCTGAAAAATGCCCACCTAAAAAGCCACGCACACGCCAGCATGTCCACGCTGCCCGTGACAGCACGGCGCTGCGCCTATGTGCCACTGCCCTCTGCTGTCGGTGGCTATGGGGACACCGGCCGAGGCCACCACCGCTGAGTAGCAACCCCCAGCTTTTGTGTCACCCTGGGGACTGCTGAAGGACCTGGAAAGCCACAAAGCTGCCCCAGGAGGATGCTGCGCCCACGACCGGTGCATGATTCCCCAGGCACGACAAGCAGCATCAGCGGCAGCAAAGCCCTGGAGGAGTCAGCGCCCGCTTGGGCTTCCCCTTTCCCCCGGCTGAAAGCAGAAGCGGTGACTATTTTTGGTGCTGTCTCAGTTCGGAAAGAGTCACGCACACCCCAGAGCATCACCCTCGGTACAGCACCTTGCTCTGGGCAGGGGAAATGAGTAACGGCGAGGGTCGCGCTGCCCTTCCGTGACCCGGCATCGGCTGTGTGCCCCGGAGCTCTGCCTCGGGGCTGCCTGGCGTAAACGGAGTTTCCTTCCACGTGCTGGGCACACCAGCTTCTTGGGGACATGCATGAAGAACGACTCTGAAATTGTCTTTTCCAGCAGATAAACATTCAGGCGAAGCCTCCAAATGAGAGAGAGAGAGAGAGAGATATGACCTTGCTTGTCCTCCCCTCCATCCACAGCCCTTTATTGCCTTTTTTTAAGCTGGAGGAGCTTGGGTGGGAGGATAAGGACACCCAGCGTGACCCCAGAGCTGGTCCTCATCTCCCAAACTCTCCTTAATGAAAGGCCTCTAGATGGGGCTTTAAGGCAATATTGCTGCTGGCCTCTGCCGGGCTGCGATCGTCCGCAGAGCCCGGGGGCTGCTCGCCTTCCAGCACCCGTGGGGGGCACGCTGGGCGGTGGCACGACGCCACTTTGCCCCAACCATTGGGGTAAGGGAACTGAGATATTCCCAGACCCTGGTGAATCACGCGGATTCGAGGAGGATTGGATTTGACACCCCCCCCAGCACGTTTCGGCCCCCACCCCAAGGGGAGCTGAGGCTCGTGATGCGGAGCTGCAGCGCGACCCCCCCCAAACCCCCATGCACGGGGTGTGCGCATGTGGATGTGCAAAGGTTTGCGGGGCGGCTTTTCCACAGGTCTGTTTTGCAGAGCTTCGGTCAGGGACTGGGCTGGGATGTTTTACATGTTAAAAATTAAAGCAGCTTCCCCCACCCCCCCCATGCTTTTATTCTGAAAATCAGCAGAACCCAAATAGTTTGCACAGTGCTGGGAAGGCTGGAAATGCCCGAGCGCATCGTGGCCAGCGGTGACAATAAATTCACCAGTGTCACTCCGGGGGCTATTCCAGGACAAAAGGTTCATCCCCGTTAACCCACCCCCTGCGTGGTTCCTGAATCGGTTTGTCCGCAAACTATCGGGGTCAGAAACACAGACAAACCCCACCATGGTTACCCGAGGGTCTCGTTGTATCGTCACTCGCCCAGTTGTCACCTGCCGGGCACCGCTCAGCAGAGCTGAACACCTCAAACCCCTGGGGACAGCGGTTTTTGAGATGAGCGTCCAGCGCCAAGTACCTGCGCCAAGTACCTGCGTGTCCTCCTGTCTGTCCCCGCGGGGACACGGGGCAGTCCAGCAGCAGGACACACACGCACGCTCAGGAGGGAAAACTTTTTGTTCTTGGGTGGCAGCCGGTGCAGAAATTGCCTGGAGGATGACGGCGAGAGTGACGTCTACCTGGAACAACCGAGCAGAGGCCCCAAGGGCTGATATTCAGGGCATTAACCACTTCCCAGCCGGGGTGCTCATCGTCCTGGCCACGCATCGGGGTCTCGGCGCTCCCCTCCGCCGCACCAGCGATCGCCGGGGTGCACCGCTCTCGCACAGGGCTGGGAGTGCGTGCACAGGAGCGTGCGATGCCTGTGCATCCTCATCCCTTTTGCACCACTGATCAGCTCTTGCGTGCTGGATCGGCCCTCGCCCACCTCGCCTTTCCACGCCTGTCTAGCCCTTGAAATATGTTTAACCCTTGCACAACTGCCTGGTTCTTGCACGCTGGATCAGCACTTGCAACTGCAGCCCCTCGCGTGACCACCCAGTTGTTGCACGCTTAGCGTTTGCATGACTGATTGGCCCTTGCATGTCTGGTCCGTGCGTAGCTGATCAGCCCTTGCACATCCGATCCTTGCATGCCCGGTGCTGGCACCACGGCCCAGCCCTTGCACGCCTGGCCCTTGCACGGCTGCCCATTGCAGGCGCATCCAGCCCTTGCACACCTGGCCCTACTCTGGCACATCTAGCCCTTGCACGCACAACCCTTGCACGACTGCCTGGCTACGCAGCTGTGGCACATCTACCCCTTGCACAAGTGCCTGACCCTTGCATACGTGCACATCCCTGGCGCATTCAGTCCTTGCACGACTGTCCTGCCCCAGCACGTCCAGCCCCTGCGTGCCCAGCAGTGGCACGGCCACCCCTTGCACACCTGGCCCTTGCACGACTGCCCATGCCTGACACACCCAGCCCTTGCACACCCAGTCCTTGCACACTCAGCCCTTGCACAACTGCCTGTCCCTGGCACAGCTGCCCACCCCTGGCACATCCAGCCCTTGCACACCCAGCCCTTGCACAACCTCCTGACCCTCGCACAGCTGCTGAGCCCTTGCACATCCAGTCTTTGCATGACTGCCCTGCCCTTGCACAGCTGTCCAGATGTGGCATACACACCACTTGCACACCTGGCCCTCACACAGCTGCCCACCCCTGACACATCCAGCCCTTGCACATCCAGCCCTCGCACAACTGCCTGCCCCTTGCACAGCAGCCCAACCCTGGCACATTCAGCTCTTGCATGACTGCCCTGCCCTTGCACAGCTGTCCAGATGTGGCATACACACCACTTGCACACCTGGCCCTCACACAGCTGCCCACCCCTGACACATCCAGCCCTTGCACATCCAGCCCTGGCACACCGAGCCCTCGCACAACTGTCTGCCCCTGGCACAGCTGCCCACCCCTGGCACATCCAGCCTTTGCACACCCAGACCTTGCACACCCACCCCGGCACACCCAGCTCTTGCACACCCAGACCTTGCACACCCACCCCGGCACACCCAGCTCTTGCACACCCAGCCCTTGCACACCCNGTCGCGGGCGGCGGGGCCGCAGCGGGCGCGGCGGGGGAACGAGATGAGCAGCGCCGGCGCCGCTGCAAGATGCTGGATGGACACGTCCTGCTGGGATGGCTCTCCTCCTGCGCGCTCCTAGGGCTGCTCGCCTGCGCCCCGCGGCCCTCCGCCGCCTACTTCGGGTAGGTGCTCAGCGCGGACGCGCCCGCACCCCCGCTCCTCCGTCTTCACTTTTATTTTAGTACTGTGCATTTTTTTTTTTTTTGCAAAAGGGGTTTTTTTTTGCACCTTGCCCGTCCCGCCCGAGGCGGGGATGCTGCTGTGCGCCCGCCAGCACCCTCCTTCCCTCGGTGGGTGCGGGCATCCCCGCTGCCGGCGCTGACAGGGGTACCGGGAGGGACAGCCCCGTGCCCGTGTCTCTCCCCCCGCCCCGTCCCGCCGCTCGGAGCCGGGCGACCCTAATCCCCCTCGGCGTGCTGCCTGGCACGGCCGGGCTCTCCGGGAGCTGCAGGTTGCTGCCTGCCGGGGGCTGCCGTGCTTCTCCCAGGGGCCGCAGGCAGAAACTCCGCGGGCGAGGGAGGGTCTCGTCCTGCCCTTCTCTGGCGGGGCGGGCGGCGGTGGCCCGCACGGAGGAGACCCGTAGCGAGTTGGCCGGCTCCAGGTGCGTTCTGTAACCTCCACCAGCATGCGACAACCCCGAAAAAACTCTTCTTTGCCCCCAATTTAAGCGCATGCTTCAGCATCAGGTGCTGCCAAGCGGGTCCCGGCATCACCCCGGCGGCGTTGTTATTGATTTTTTTTTTTTGGGAGGGGGATTCATGCTGCTGTCCCCAACCTGGAACGGTGCAAAGCTTATTCCCCGACAGAGCTGGGGTGCGGAGCGGCGCGGAGCCTCCGCATCCCGCGGTGCTCACCTGTGCGCGGTGCCGGGGCGCGGCCGGCAGGGGGCGCTACCGGCCCGCTCCGCGCCCCGCAGGTGGATCCCGCTCCCCCCCTCCCTTGTCCCCCTTATCATCGCCCTTGTCCCCCTCCCTTGGGCTGGGGGCTGGGCTGCAGGAGCCAAATAAACCCGCTCACTCCCTCTCTTTAAAGCCCCCCGCAACCTCTGCCACGTTGCGAGGCTTCAGCCCGTGGCGAAGGGTCTGCTGGCTTTCCATCTCTGCAGCCCAGCCTTTGCTTTTTGGGGTGTCAATGGAGCTGCCTCTTATCCTTTATTTTTTAAAGACTTGTCCCAAAATGGGTTTGTGAGGGGAGCGGGGTGCGAGCACCCGATTAAGAGGTTTCGCTGCAAGTTTAACCAAGAGTGATGGTTCTTTGCTGCTTTTTGGGATGTTGTGTTGTGACCGCTGGTAGGAGCCACTGGACCGGCCCTGGAGAATGTTTTAGCAGACTTGAGGTTTTTTCCCCCCCTCCCTCTTTCCAGTAAAACAAATCCTGGTGTTGAGGCTTGTCCATTGCTTGTGGTCTGGCAAAGTTTTCCAAACAGTGCTACTTACATCTTCTGTTTCCAACTCGAGAACCATTTAACTTCCTGCTGCTGGGGCTGTTTTTGTGAGGAAACAGCCTGTCCTGTGTGCGTAGGGTTTTAGGAAAAGTCCTCTTCTCCCCCAGCAGCACCCAGAGGGCTGTACCCAGCCTGTTAGCTCATGCGTCTGCTGAAGACCACCGGCGCTGTGCAGTTGTACTGTGCCTCACGGACTGACAGGGCTTGTAAGGAGTTTGGCTGTAACTCTCCTGTTAATCCGTGAGGTGCTGGTATCTGCCGTAGCGCAGCAGGTAACTCGTTCCAGTCGCTTGCTTCTGGGATTTCTCTTCTGGCCTCGTGTGGCTGGTGTAGATTTTAACTTCAGAGTGAACACGTTGAGCCGAGGGAAGTGTGCTGCTAGGTCTGTCCTGACCGCTTTGAGTTATTCTGTCTGTCTCGGCACGGCTGCTGTTTCTGATTTGAGCCTCCCTCTCTGGCAATAAGGAGGGGAGAGGAGATGCTGCCAGATGTGCACCCAGCCAGATGTGCACTCCAAGTGCTCCAGGGCTGCTGCGGTGCGCACTGAAGTTTGCTTATGCAAAGCATCCTGCCCTCTGGTTAGAGCCACAGCGAAGGAGCAGCATCTGCTCCTAATCTCCTCTTTGTTCTTCCAAGAGGCCTAAAGCAGAGATTGCACTTGCTGAGCTGCGGGGGACACGGGTGGGGGGGAATAGTCAGTGCTGAGGTCCAGGGTCCCCGCTAATCCCCGGCGATATGTGATAACAAGTGTGCGTGGAAGAGCTGAGCCCTCCTTGCTGTGGGCTTCTGTATATTGATAAGGAAAGAAATCTTACCTGGTAAAAGCTGTATGAACCTGCAGAGCTCTTGGTGCCTCTGCAAGTGTCCCGGGAAGGCTGGTGTTAGCCCTTCTTGCTATGCCTAGAAAGGCAGCCGTGTGCATGGAGGAACAGCTCCAGGTGAGGAAGCACATCTGTATTCCAATATAAATCCTTCCTATCACCCTTTGCTCAGGGGCTGAGCTGAAATGAAGCGGGCTCAGTTAATGCGACACCCTTTCTAGGCAGGAGAAGGGATGCTCCTTCCCAGTCCAAGGCATCATCAAAACCACCCATGACACCTTTTGGTGGCCTGCTACACCCTCTGCTCCGGGTGCTAGCATCCCTGTCGGAGGAGGTGGTGGGGTGCAGAGCGCAGCAGGCGGCTGTGTTAAACAGATGTCACGCTGTGGCTGCAGCTTAAAGCTGCTCCGTTCCGCAGTCTGGTGGGGGATAGGGACAGCTGGGGATGATCCCTTCCACCCCATCCCCAATGGCTTATTTCGGGGAAAGAATTCAGTGTCTCCAAATGTGTGGCCTGGCGGGGAATTAGAGCACAGGGACAGAAATCGGGCATGGTTACATGATAACAAGATTGTGTCAGCATGTAGTTATGTCTGTGCCTGCCCCGCAGGGGCAGCTAGGGAGTGGGAGGGGATGCTGGGGTGGGAAGGTGATGGCTGGAGGCTGCTGCTTCTCTGTATGACTGGCTCTGGTGTGTCTTAGAGGGTTGCACAAGCAGGCAAAACCGATAAATGCCCTCTGGAAGTAGAGCTTGGTGTATGTGAGATGAAGCATTGGTGCAGATGTGGGGCCCTTGCTACTTTCTTGCTCCAACCCCAAGCTGCCTGCTTAGGACGTGTGCTGAACGTAACAGTTCACTGTCCGGGGTGAAGGGAGGGACAGGCTTGTCCCTTGCCTGGGGTTACGCTGGCAGCCTCGGTGTTGCTGACCACCTCCCTGGTGCAGGAGAGAAGCAGGTCCCAGCTTGACCTGCAGCTGGTACACAGCAAAGGCGCAGGACCTGAAGTGATGCTGACGTGCGGCTGTGAGCAGAGCCGAGTCCCTGCGGGCGCCTGCTCGGGAGGGTGCTGTTAGCCCTAAGGACTGGAAAGCAGCTGAAAGAGGCTGGCTTCAGGGATGTGGTGATGCTACAGCGCCTAAACCCTGTCTGGTATGAGACGGCTTAATGCTAGAGAGGAAAAAGCATGCCTGCAAGCCTGAGCAGGCTTGTGGTAGGCATAGAGTCGCCCATCAGGATGCCTGATGATGAAGGGTGCATTTTAGGGTCGGAGTGTGTATGGGAGACTGTTACTGGCTGAGTCTACACCAGAGGGGGAAGCATTGCCTTGAGATCAGCCTCAGCTGAGACCGGCTTGTTGAGATGCACTGGCTGCTCTAAAAGCGAGCCTGCTTTTATCTTCAGCCATCTCCTCTGCAGCTGGGCTGTCTGAAAACTGACTTGCACCGTATTGCAACTGGCTGATGGGGGGTAGCTTGGAGCAGCCCCAGACTGCCGGGATCCCTGAGAAAGCATTGCATTTCAGTTTCCTCCCCTCTCCGCTTTTCTTGTGCTTTACAAGCTTTGGGTGTGGGTACCTTCCCTCCCTCTCTCAAATGTGGCTGGGGGGGTGGGAGAAATGCCATGGAAGCATCTGGCAATTGCGTTGGGTCTTGCACTACTGGGCTTTGGAAGTGGCAGATGACAAGATTAGCCATGCTGGGGTGATGGGCAGGTTGATTAACTTCAGTCCTGCCGTGCCCTGGTGCTAGCGGGATGGCAAACCGGCCTGTAGAAGCTTGCTGCTTTCCTGAGCTGCCTGGTCTGTGGCTGCGAGGTTGCAACCTGTCCAGGCCATAAATCAAAACCCCTCTATTTCTTTCTGGGTGTCCTGATTCATAGTCTGACTCGGTCTTGATGCACCCCCTCTTTTTTTTTTTCTTGCTGGAAGAAGCGTTGGTTTCTGCAGCTTGGAGTTTGCTCCGCTTTCCTCCAGCGGCAGCAGGAGCCGAGCAGCTCTGCCCCCTCTGCAAACACTTGTCAGGACAGTAGTAAAGTTACAAGTGGCTCATGCTTACATAGTGTTTATATTGACAGATTGCAATGTTCTTCATAAATGTAACTGATCTGTACACCGCACGCAGGCAACAGGAACCCTTAAATGCTTGCGTGGGGGAGAGGGAGGGAGGGGAAGCATAGCTTGCCCTAATTTACCAACACATCGCTAGCGAGAGCGGGTTCCTTACTGCATGGTGGGGTTTTTTGGTGTGGGAAGCGCAATATATTTTTGTTCCCATCAGCAGGTGCAGTATAGGTGCCCTGCTGTGCTTTAGGTGCTGCTGGGGTAGAAATATTGCATGCCCTGCAATTCAGGGTGTGATTCTGCTAGAATTACTTAGAAAAGATGCGAATGCTGTGTTCGAAGGGGTCTTCAGGGGTTGTGACCACCTGATGGGGTGGGCTCTTGAGCGGGGCTAAGTTTCTGAAGCCCGTTGCTACAAGTGTGCGGCATTGGCTTGAATGTCATGTCCAATAAAAGCAAGCCCACTGGTGCTGGCAGGCTTTGCTGCCTGTTTTTTCCAGCCTGCGGTACGCGCTAGGTGCTAACACGGCTGTTGCGTATCAAGAATTTCTGTACCTGTCACTTGATGGTGGTGTGGGGCTTACACGCTCACGGCCGAAGGCATGTGAACTTCTCGGGAAGCTGTTGCGTAGCCAGGCCACAGCGTGTTGGCTTTCCAGACGCGCCGGTCGTCTCTGGCATGTGTGAGATGGAGCAGCTGGTTCTCAGCACAACCCAAAAAAACAAAACCTGGACTCGGGCAGTGAGGGAGGAATGCGGCGTGCAGGCAAACACAGCTGGAGTGTAAGGAGGCAGCTCCTGGGGTTGGGAGGGTGGCTTTGCCATCCCACCCTGTGGCGGTCTGCTTTCTCTAGATGGTGATGCTGGTTTTAAGGTGCTGGATTTCTGGTTATCCGTGGAATAGGAAGGGTGTGCCTGGCCGGCTTTCTTTTCCTGCTCCTTTTGAGCTGGGTGAATTGTCACGTAGAGACTGATCTGAGTCCTGACTGGCTTTTCTCCCAAAGTTGGCCTCTCTGGGTCAACTAAAAACATTCCTTTGCAAAGGGGAACCCCGTGCCCAGAAGAAGCATTTGCTTTGTAAATGCTTGAAGGCGGCCCTGGAATTGAAGTGCCATAAGGCTGGTGACAAATCCAGGAGCGCTTGGAAAAATAACTGTGCATGCAGCTAAGGTCCACCAGACCTGCATCTTCAGTCCTGGGGACTTGGATCGGTCCCAAATTAGGTTGGGAGGTACCTGAAAGCTTCATCCATCTGCAGTGTGCTCAGAGGACGGAACAAAACTTTATTCAGATGTGAATCAGTATGTCTTGGACTCATGTACCGGATTGACCATGTTGCTTGAGACTTGAGAACCACTACCTTGTGCCTCAGTTTCCCGTACTTGGAAAGACATTGGGGCCATCTCTGTCCGGACTCAACTTGTTAATGGACATGGTGGCTGCATACAATGCTCACCAAATACTGTGTGTGTTATTAGCAGGGGTCAGCAGTGCCACAGATGACTCCCTAGGGGGAGAAGATGGCTTGCTGGGAGAATATTAAGTGATACTTGGCAAAGCAGGAGGAGGCCAGTGACTTTCTTTAGTGTGACTGGCGATGCAGAACTAGAGACCAGGAATCTATGGGACTCTGGTCTCCTGGTAAAAGGCCTGGTCAATGATTAACTTGCTTTCTGGAAGCTGCTAACAACAATAAAAGGGAGTCCAGCCCCACAACCCCAACACAAAAAGCCCATGAGTGTTTAATAATTAAAGGCCTTGCGCTTTATCGCAGGGTAATGAGAATCGCCTTGAGGCTTATTCGGTGCTAGGTAATTGAATTAGGTTGTGGGATTGGGAAGGGGGAGGGTTAAGTGGAAGGTCTGGAAAACTGCATGGAGAAGCTGATGTGATGCTCCTTAGTTTGAATCTTGCTGATTGCAACTACGTTCTGTCAGTCTTTGCTGCTTGCTTCATTTTTCTGTCTGCTTAATCCACAGTGCTTGCAGACTTGGTGTAATTGCCTCCTGGAAGAGATGTTCCTGTCCCAGGGATGCTCCATTCCCTTCATTTAGGAGGATGTTGACAGCGTTTTTATTCCTGGTGTTTTCCTTGGTGAAACATTGATATTTAAAGGCTCCTTCAGATTTTTTTTGGTAGAAAAAGCCAAGCCAGAAGATACTGCTAAGCTATCCGTATTCTTGGAGGAGTCTCAATAGCCAGAGGAGGTACTGAACCAGTGAGCATCACCAGTGCTTCCACTGGCGATGAGGCAGTTTCTGATGTAGAGCTGGCCAGAGCTGCAGACAGGGGTGGTGGGACCTAGAAAGCTCAGCTCATAAGAGCTGAAGGCCAAACTTGCCTGCCCTGTCTCCCTCTTATGTCTCTGTGCATAGCTGCTCTCTAAGAAGAGGAACTTAGATTGGATAGGGATTTTGAAGCTTTTTTGGACACCACTGAGGAGATGCTACATTGGAATAGCCCCATGGGGGAGACTGCCTTGAATGTGGGCTCCTAGGTCAGGCCACCAGGGTTGTAAGGACTTCTGCTGCCAGAAGCTCCATATCGGTCCTCTGTTGAGCTACGTGGAGCAATGCGGCGACTTCAGGGCTTGGGTTCTCTGGTCACTTGAGTTCTGTAGAGTACAGATGAGACAGCTCTTATCCTAATGTTTGCTGCCTGAGGCATTTGAGAGGAGAGGGCTCAACGCACCAAACCTGTCTTGATCTTCTGTATGTAAAGGCTCCATCTGCCTAACCATGCAGCTACAGCTACCTCCTGGAGAAAGCACGCTTGGGTGCTTAGCACTTGCTTAGTTCATACTAAAAGCCTATGTTAGACACAAACTTCTCTACCCCAAGTTCCCTGGCTGTCCAGGTAACAACCTGCCAGCTTCCCTGTGCTTCTCTGAGGGTGTGTGTTGAAGCAATCCAAGAAGTCTCATGTACCTGGCTTTCCAGACTGCAAACATGCCGAGCCTCTGGCTTCCCTCCATAACGAAGCAACATTTCTCTCTGCAGCCAAAAAAGCTCTCTAGTGGCTTGTAGCATGCTAATGCAATTGGTTTCTCAACCCGAGCAGCCCTCAAGCAGAGGGCCTGTTGCTTGCACTGTTAAATGCTGCTGGGAGGCTGCTGCTCCTCCTGCAGAATGTGGCTGCAGGTCCTGGACCAGCACACAGTCTGGCTGCCGGCAGGACAGGTAGGATATGTTTTCCTGACTTACTGGAGCCAGCTCAGGTCAAGTTGAGTAGGAGCTAGAAATTATGATGCTGGGTGGAAAGGGCTAAGCCTTAGAAGCTGTTTTTTTTTTTTTAAATCTAGTTGCAAATTTTTCCTCTTCTCCTGTTTTTAACTGTGCTTTTTAAGGTTCCCTCAGATCGTGGCTGTATGTGCTAATGAGTCTTATCTCTTGAGATACTGTCATAAAATACACTTATGAAGTTTATCAGCTCAGTAAGCTTTACATTTTATTGTAACGTGTGTTTGCACTGTGCTAAGTGGAACAGGGAGTATTCTGACTACATGGATAAACATCGCAGTTATGGGATTTGCTCTAGCTGATAGAAAAACCTATTCTGATTTTTTTTTCCCCTTAGCTGTTGCAGAGAACTTGGTTTCAAATGGATCAAGCAGCTCGTGCATGGGCTATGTGGTCTTCCAGTCTGCTTGTGACCTTAAATCATCCTTCTGTAAGGTGTGGGGAGTATTTTGTTAATTCAATTGCTGAAGGATGCCTTTTGGGGGAAGGGGAAATGACAGGTTAAAAAAACTTGAACTCTTCCTTTGGAAAGAACACGGAGCAAAACAGCTCTTCTATACATCCACTGTAGAACGTGCAAACTCAACAGTATCTGATGTTAATGCTGAGTCTGTGCTGGCTTGGAAGGTGCAGTTGATGTTGGTGGGATGTCATGCTGTATGGGAGTTGGCATGAATTTTATGAGCGGATTCATTTGGCCTAGCTGGCCAAAATAGCATTAATTGGATAGCCAGATGCTTATGCTGTTTGGGGAAAAACCAGCTTGCTCTGACTTCTGCATTTGCCATGTGCTGGATGGACAAGTTTCACAATTGTAGCGAAAGTTTCCTTTCTTGGAAAAATTGTTCTGAGTCTTCCAGAGACTGAAGTAGCATAATCGGCCATTTACTGTGCGTAGCAGGAGGTAGCTTTTTTGTGCTGTGGAGCAACATGTGATTTCCCCTAGATGTGAATGAAGTACTGAGATGCCCACAGGAATATCTGAGCTTTGCTTAAAAACCTGTCAAATGGCCCTGTCTGGCTAAGGCAGTCCTGGGAGGAATGGGCAGAAGTTTAGCCAGAACCTTGGTCTGCTGTTGAACTTCTCTGAAACTGAATTGTAGAGCAGCCTCCCAAAGCAAGTAGGGTCAAGCAACTCTTGCTTTCAAGACCTTCCTTTTGGAAGAGGTGAGCTGATGAGCAAAAGAATTAGCTTCCATCTGCTCTTGGTCTGCTTAATTTTTTCCTCCATTGTTAGTCCAGCAAAATCAACAGTTTCCTTTGAGATACACAATGGTGCCTCTTGAGTCTGACCCCTGAGTGATGCCTTCATGTGGAACATACAGGTAGGTGAGACAGGCTGCCAAGATGAATTACTTTGATGAACGGAGCCCATGGCTTGACACTGGGCTTCCTGCTTCTGTATCTTAAGGACCTCCTAACTTTTTTTCCCCAAAAGAAGCTGGTCATGACTCTGCTCCAAAAGCATCCTCTGCTCCAAAAGCATCCTCTGCTCCAAAAGCATCAGCACAGCCAGATGAGCATCTGCACTTACCCATGTCTTCAAGAATACCTGCTCTAACTTCTAGTCGGAGCAAGTTATTACCCTTGAAATTCCACCTCCACAAAGTGCCTTATGTTCCCTGCTGCCATCAATCAGCTGTATGTGACAGCTTCCCCAGCTCTGCGTGTGGGAGTGTGCCGTGTGTTGCTACAGCGTGCGCGGGAGTGCACTGGTGCTAGCTGACCCCTCCGTAGGCTTGGCTGGGTGGGGGGGCTGCAGGATCACCAAGCGCTCATGTTACAGAGGAGTGCCCATCTGCTGAGCTCTGGCATGCACAGCCTGGCAGGTTGCTTTCATGACTTGTTTGCTGTGATCTTTGTAGGCTTCCCCACCTGATTGCTTAGAAGAACCTGCACAGAGGCATTGCTATGCCCGAGTCCTCATGGTCTGCCTACAGCTGATTCCCAGTGTAGATCTTGCTGTGCAAACCCCTGCTGAGTTGGGTGCATTGACTGGCTCTCACTATTATGGTCACCTCAGACCTTTAAATATCCTCATTGTAATGTCTTCTCTTCTAGTTGTTTTTTTTTAAAGATTGGTGATCTCATGCTTGGTATTGCAACAAAACAAAGCCAAGCAGCCCTGGGGGGCATAACTGCACTTCTGTTGGAGATTGCAGCTGAAGAATGTAGGTAAAGCTGGTTTTGCACGTTGCAGAGGACCTCTTTGTGGGGCTTTCAAGCTCCATCTTCTAGCATTACTGGTTATAAGCACCTTGCTCTCTGAAGTTGCCAAGGTGAAGTGTTCAATCTTCTGGATGTTGAGGTAGTGCTCCTTGGCTGTGCCTGGAGCTGAGCTTATAGGGGCTTCGTTTTACCCTGGTGACCAATACAATGCCTCACTTTGAATTGGTGCTAAGACCTCTGGTTGCTGACTGCTGGTAGAGTCTGTTTTTTTGGTGGGGATCTACCCTCCTTGGCCTTAACACCGAAGCTCCTCACTCTGCCTGCAGGTAGGGTAGGTGTCTTACCTGCAGAAGGTCTGCCAGATCCTCTCCCAGACGGCTTGCTTCCCCCAAATCTTGCTTTGACTTCAGTGTCTCCTGATTCCCATGGAAAACCAGTCAGTCCTGTCTCCTGTAGGTGCAGAGCCTCTTCTAAAGCAGTGCCTTTCAACACGGGGGAGCGTGGGTGAGGGCACATCAGACAAAGTATTGCAAAATACTCAGGCAAGCAAAGAAAATGTGCTTCCACTTGAGTTCAGCCTAGGAATGCTACTGTGTGTTTGGTGTTTTGCAGCTTCTTACATCCTGGAGGGTGTTGGTCTCTTCTCCCAAGGAACAAGTGAGAGGACGAGAGGCAATGGCCTCAAGTTGTGCCAGGGGAGGTTTAGATTGGATATTAGGAAAAACTTCTTCACAGAAAGGGTTGTCAAGTATTGGAACAGGCTGCCCAGGGAAGTGGTGGAGTCCCCATCCCTGGAGGTATTTAAAAGCCGGGCAGACGAGGTGCTTAGGGCCATGGTTTAGTAGTGGACAGGTACGCTTGGACTCGATGATCTTAAAGGTCTTTTCCAACCAAATGATTCTATGATTCTATGATCCTGCTGCTCTCTGGCCTCAAGCACAAGTATCCCAACCCATCCAGGTCTGAGGAGGCCTGAATGCCTCCTTTAGTAGTCTCAAAGGAGACTTCTAGTGTCCCCCCCTCAGCTATGGGAGCATCTATACCCCATGGACCTGGACCATGTCACAGCACTACATGCCCCTGCCTCTTGTGGTGGCACTGCTTGTAGAGCTGAGCTTCTCCATTGTATGGAACTAGCTCTGGTCTTGCTCAGGTGAGATTTATAATGTGAATGAATGAGATGACATGTGCTGTGACATCAGAGTGTCTGGGAGTCAAGTTCAGCTCAGGGTGGGGTATTCACCTGGGAGCCAGGGCAGCTGCTGGGACTGGTTAGCTGGGAAACAGCTGAGTGTGATTGCACTTAGCATGAGGATCCAACTTGGGCAAACCCTTTTGGGCTGGCTCCATTGGTGTTGGCTACAGGGACCTCTCCCAGAGCAATCAATGACTTCAGTGCAGCTTGTTCAGCTCACTGCTCTGCTGCCAGCCCTGCTGTGCTACAGCTCTCCAGGGCTGCCCATCTCCTTGGACAAGAAACCCTACCCTGGAGCCCAAACCCCTCTGGGGACAGTTCACCAGAACTGATACTTTATTTAAAAGAACAGACTTGTTTTGCTTCATCTTGACAAAATTCTTTTCTAGCCCTAATCCTCTTCCAGTGTAAATTGAGATCTTGAAATACCTGGGAACCTTCTAGCACAGCTCTTTCTGCATCTCTGGGCCTCTCTAATCAAAGGTGAGGGGGGTAGGGATGTTTTCAGCCCCTGCCAAAGATAAATCTCCTGCTGGGAGCTAGCAGGGAGCTATTTCCCAGTCTGTGGTTAGCAAGTTGATCTGACAGGCCAGAGGTGAAACAGCCACTTGAGCTGAATTACAGGGTCTAACCAAAGATCCAACACTTCTTTTGGCTCATTAGCACGACTGTGTTGCATCCCTGGTGACTGTTTCTATCTTCTGGCTTGTCCCATGTTGACTCTGGAAATCCAGAGGCTTAGCATGAGTTTGAAGAAAGGACTGGAGATGAAGAGCTGCTCTTGGGAGAGTGTGAACTGGACTAAACGAGGCTTTGAGCAGTCCCTGCAGTGTTACATGGCTATTCTTTGTTTTGCCCGATCGAAGCCATAATCTCCATGCTGGTTTTTGTAGCGGATGAAAATGTGTTTATAGGTGGAGATTTGTCTCTGCAAGGTGTGGGACAGACGCTGGGCCAAAGAGATGGCATTTGGAGGGGAGTGGGACCAGGCATAATCCTACAATTCCCTCCTGAGCTTACAGAGGGATCAATAGCCATGCAGAAACCAATATCACTTCATGTAGTGGAGATGCCTTAAAACTAACTGCAGTTTGTCCTGGGGATCTTGCGGTCCCAGTCTTCCCCAGTGCATGGACTGGGTTCCCTGTGGGCTGTCCCAGACACTGCCTTGTGGGAGGTACCAGGGTAAGAGAAGAGCATCCTCCCTCAGCACTGCATCCCTTGAGGCACTTGCTTGGGCTCATGGAAAATCTGAGAGCTGGAGCTGGCACTGGGAGAAGGGAGGTGAGCCTGCAGGCTTGGCCTTTTCTGACTCATTGGAGTTTGGGACTGCACCAGGCGTGATGACCCTGTTATGTGGTGACACTGGCCATATTTTTTACCATGTCCCCTGGCTGGGGTTGGATGCTCTCCCTTGCGGACGGTGCTGTAGGCAGGGGGGCACCTCGTGGTGTGGAGGTGGGTGGTGACCCCATCTGCTCCCAGAGCCTGACCGCTCCAGCATGGAGCGTGGTACGAGGCTGGTGAGCTGCTCTCAGGGATGCTGTGCTTCAGTTGCTGTTGGACAGATCAGCAGGGCAGGGTCGGTTGGGTGGCCTTGTTCAAACAGATGCTCTTACATGGGGCTGTTTACTCTGTTACCAGAGCTCTTCGGAGCACTCCTTTCAAGTGCTTAAAACTGAAGTGGCTCTAGAGCTGGTGTCTGATCTGTCTGGATGTGTTCAGAGGCTGGGGTACGTTTTACCTCGTTGCTCCCTGGGGGTGAGGGGAGCAGACAGATTGCCAGGCGTCCACATGGCTTTGGGCACATCCATTAACCTCAGGGTGCTTCAGCTTGTAAAATGGGGCTTTCTTCAGGGGGAGCAGGCTGTGAGCTGAGTCGAGGACTTGGTGCACATCCCTTGGTTCTTCTCGGGACCCCCAAGGGCTGTTAGATGATAGACCAGATCTGAAAGTGTCTTCTGCACGTGCCTGATGAAGCAGAGCTGTGATGGGATTGGAGTTACTGCTCCTGTTGCAACAATAAAGGGGGTTCAGAGGCAAATGTATGGGGGATCTACTGATGGCTTAATGCGCTCCGAAACGCTAATAAGCAGGAAACTCCTAGCTTCAGCCTGCAAGGTCCGACTTCAAAACAAGCCGTGTAGTTGAGCCTTCATATTAAGGGTGCAGTGTTGCACCCGCTATCCTTTTCCGGAGCCTTGCTGGGAGATGCACGGCTGGATTTTCAGTGCAGCTGCTGCCCTCGCATAAAGCACAGCCACGCATTGCTCCTGCTACTGTCAGCTGCCTGAGCGCCTCTGTTTATGTATCTAAAACTTGAAGGCTGGAGAAGGAAGAAATCTGACCAGTGCAATGGAAACCTTCAATTCCCTGCGGTCCCAGGAGGAGAAGAGTAGCTTCAGGCTGGAGCTAGGAATGAACTTCATTTGTACACCACCTCGCCTCTCCAGGAGGATCGGCCAGGAAAAATATCAACAGTTCCATTAAAAAGTCTGCTGGTTTGCTAAAGTAGTGGAATAAACATACCTGTAGGCATAACGGCCTGAACCGCACAGGAAACATTAACTAGAACGAACACACGCAGACTCGCTCCCTCTCCCCCTGTATATCTACCAGATAAAAAACACTGCGTGTCCATGGTAATGTGTAAATCAAACAGCAGCTGGGGGGATTATTCTTAGCTGGGGAAGAACTGGCTTGGATCAAACAGAGGGGCTCGGTGCTTTCCTAGAAAGGCAAAACCTGTGCGGAGCCTGCTCTGTGCTGCTGCCTGGTCCTGGGCGGGGGGGGACCTGCAGTAGAAACGGGGCAGGATGGGGCATGGGGTAGTTGTTAGCCCTCTCTTTGATTTCTGTTGCCCCTTTTTAGCTTCCCTTTCCCTGTTTCTGTGGGAAGTGTGTGGGGCTGAACTGGTTTTGCTCTAACCAGTTGAAAAGCTGGTGTGGAAACCAGTGGGAAGTGGGTAACACCCTGGGAGCTTGCAGAAGAGTGGGGTGGGTGTGATAGCACTAAATGGGGAGAACAACCACCCCCAGCCATTAGTGTATGGTGGAGGTGGTGCTTCAGTCTGCTCCCGAGCCCAAAATACATCTCCCGACATCTCTGGGACGGGGGGAGCGGAGACCTGCAAACTTGTATTACATATTTCGGTGAGGGGATGTGAGCTTCAAGCATGGCTCGAATGAGAGATGCTGCCAGCACTTTTTGGACCGGTAACCTGGTCCCTGAGCTGCCCATAAAAACAGCTTCCCCCTTGGCCATAGCCAGCATATACGGTACGTACAGAAAACACACGTGGAAAATGCCTTCAGTTGCGACCAGATGGCACCTGTCAAGCACAAGTAGACATTTCTATTTAGTGTTCTTGTTTGAGTGTCTTGGACCACTCCCAGCCTCTGGATAGCAAAACAGCCCTGCTGTAGCTGTCCTCCCAGAGCAGCCCCGGAGGCAGATTGATGTGGTTATTGCATGCTAGAGACAGTCCCTGTGCTCCCGGGCCTCATCTGCACAGCCACTTAGCACAACTAATCTGAACTGACTTTTAAAGTGGATTAGTTCAATTACTCTTAACTAGCTCCCGGTGGAAACGCTCTCCTTGGGGATTAAAGATCCTTAATTCACTTTAACATACTTGATTTCAATGCAAATCGGGCTAAACTGAATTAAGGCTACTTTAGAGCCTTGTGTTGGAGGCATGCCTTCAAAATTGATGTGGTTTAACCCCCCCCTACTTTACATTCCTGTGCTCAATTCATTCCAGTTAGGGTTGCTGAAGTGTCCCTTCACAGGTGACGAATGTAGGCAGCCTCTCAGATATAAAGCTGCAAACACATTACCTAGGCTAAGAGAGCTCCTGCATCTGCTGATTCAGTGCTTAAAATTGCCCAGCTGGGGTGTGTTAGAGGTGTTTGCTCTCTTTTGGGTTTTTTTCACTCTTTTTTTTTTTCTTTTCCACTTCTTGCTTTTTTAATTCTTCAAGCTCTTTGCTTTTTCACTTAAAAATGCAGGGCAGTGAGTCACACGCCGGTTTTTCTCTGCTGTCCTCAACTCGCTGGATAAAATGGGAGTATTGCACCAAGAGCGCGCTCATCCTCTTAGCTTAGTCATTTAACTCTCCAGTTGAAGATGAGCTGTGGTTGTGAAAGAGATTGGCCTCTGTTTTCCTGAAGCTTGACTGAAAAATACTCGTGCCATCTGTGACTCCCTGGGCAAGTGGGCAGGGTAAATCATGCTTTGGGTAGAGTTAGGCAGGACAGGGGTTTTCTTCTGTGTTTTCAGTGTCACAAGATGTGTGTCTTGAGGGGAATCCTGCCAGCACCAAGTGAGGGGAAGATCCACGAGCAGGGGGGAAAAATTATTGCAACATTTTTTTTTTTTCCCTTCGTACTGATCCTAAACATTTTGGCTCTGCTTTCTGAAGGGGAGAGGAGGTAGCAATGACCCTTCTGCAGATGAGGCTCTCCATCCCCTTGCCTGTATCCCTGCAGTCCGTAACCATTTTAATACCATCCTGACCCCTTGGGCTTCACCTGAGACCCCTGTTTTGCTGCTCTGGGCTTAAATTTAATCCCTGCTGAGTGGCTGCCAGCAGGCTGGGGAGGGGATGGCTGTGTGGCACAGCTTGCCACCTTTCACAGGAACGGTGGCGGAGGAAAGGAAGGGTTAAACCCGATGACTGAAATGAGCTGACATTGCTCTTGGGACTGCTTCTTCAGCCTGCCAGAGCCAAGGTTTATTTTGCTAATAGCCCTCTAACTTCACTCTCTCCTCCTTGAGTCTCCCTCTGCTTACGATATTTCAGCTCCTTTACTTTAGTTTAGCATCACTTAACAAATAGGTGAGCAGTTTGGGTGGTCACAGGAGCAGCTGGCAGCTATATGAGGGTTTTTTTTTGGGGGGGAACAAACTTTCAGTTTCTTTTAGCTCAGGTTTTTCATGGCTCTCATGAAAGGTCCCCTGTGCCCTGAAGGGCGTGGAGAAGGGAACAGGCGTTGCACACAAACGGGACGTGGATGCTGCTGCGCTGGGGCTGTGAGACTGCTCTGTGCTTCCATGCTGCAGCTCTGAAATCCCTCAAAGGACCCACTGTGCCGCTGTGCAAAGCCTGCATCTCGCTTACGGCCATGGGGATGGTGGAGGAGAGGCATGCCCAAAGCTGCCAGCGGTCCCTTTCTAACCGGGCATTTGGAGATGTTCAGGGTCTGTTGGGTATAACTTCAGGGAGCAGAGGTGGAAGGACACAACAGCCCACCATGGCTGGATTATAAAATGGGTCTGGAAAGGCCCCTATTTGCAAGTGTCTGGACAATTGCTGGCACTTTCCCACACCAACCTTTCAAATGCCTCATGAAAGATGCTCTGCTGTGAGCCTGGCTGCACTCATCGATGCTTTGCTTCCTAGCAATAAAGGTTTTCCTCTAACAGGTGACGGAAATTTCTCTGGCTGAACCATAAGCAGCTTCCATCTTATTTTCTTACCACCAAGGAACTCCTCCTTCCCTCTCTGTACCAGCTTGTGCATGGCTGAAGAACATCACCGTGTTGCTCTTCAATCCCTGGCCGCCTTCAGGCTTGGCTATGAGGTGGGCACAAACAATGACAGCGTGGATGTTTGCTGATGTAGTTGTGCATTAAATCTGGTTTCTCTGGCTAAGTTTCCTGGAGCAGTAATGTAAACCAGTGGCCAGGTCCTGAGAGGGTTGTTTTTCCCCTCTTATTCTTGCTCAAAGAATACCCTCAAAAAGGAATACTCAGAGTATTCTCTACCAGCATGGGGAAAAATCCAGTCCTATAAATTTATTATATCCTTAGGTTTATAATTACCTGAGCCAAGACCTCTGTCTTGCTAGGTTTTGATAGCAAGCCCTAATGAGTTTAGCACCATGAGGTGTTGGTGTTTCCTCCTTTAAGATATTAGGCTGTTAACCTCATCTTTGGCATCTCTTAAGATTTTTCTGGGGGCTATGGCTCTGGGCAGTCCTGAAAAGAATGGATACTGAGCACATGTCACTTCTTGTGTAAGCAGCGAACTTGTAACTTCACTCCTGAGAAAACACCAAGATCTTACTGAAAGGAGATGTTTCACCTAGATGCAAATTTTTACTTGGGGATGATGCTGTCTTTCAGCCTCATGATCTATCAAGAGGTGCATTAATACATCCTACCAAACTGTGCCATCTGCAGAACCTCCTCCTCTCCTAGGGATGCCTGAACAAGCCTGGGGGACCTTTCCAGGATAGCTCTTTGAAAGCCTCTGTGTTGAGGTCATGCTTGTATGAAGTAGGCTTTTCAGTAGAAGACAACAAATAGGGTTGTGGGTGCTGGGAGAGAAGGTACCCCGATGGAAAAGAGAGGCCAGCTCCCCTGAGGCGTTGCCATCCCTCTGTGCAGCAAGGTGGAGGTGAGGGTCTGCTTTAGCTAATTAGTCTCCTGCCTCTATCTTGGGGGTGTCACCCTTAGTCAAAGCTTGTGGCCGAAAGACCTCAGACTTCAGTGATTGAAAGCAGCCGGCATTTGATTGAGTTTGTAACCATCGTCTAAAGGAGGGAGGCTAACGGGAGTAGGAGATGCTCACACCAAAGAGCAGCCCAGAGTGTGGCTTTCCAAGCCTTGGGGCTTCCCAGGGCAGTGGCAGGGAGCTCCAGGACTACTCTTGTAAGTAGTCAGGAGTGCTGGAAACCTAAATGCAAGACCTGCATAGACCTGTCAGCTGCATTTTGGACCCAACTGACACGATTCTGCTCGAGATGTGACTTCTTCCATTGTGCATTGCTATGACCATTGGGCAGAATGGCAAAGGACCTGCTGGAGTGGCCCTTCAAATGGGTTTTCAGTAGGTGGAAGAAATCTGGCAACATCTGAACTGAATTCTCCCTCCTGTGAGCTTGCAGCCTGAGGGATGGTGGCTTGTGGCGTTCATGGTGTCTGGGGGGTTTCCTTGCTTTGTTTTCAGGCTGCGTAAATTGACTCCTTCTTTCTACTCCTGCAACTTGTCCGTAGGGTTGGAAAGTACCTGCTGTAGAAGATGCCTGACTTCCATCTACAAAAACGAACAAAGCAGTGTCAAAATTGGGAGTAATGGATCAAGTGAGATACTAGTTTTAAGGGTTTTATGGCTTTTTGTGATTTTAGGTTGGTAAGTACAAACCTCGGAAGTTAAATTCTTGGTATAATCAAGTGATGACTACGAGGAGGGCTGGGTGGAGGAGCTGAACAGAACTAAATCTGGAGCAGTATCTAGGCTGCTACCAAGTCCGGTCTCTGTGGCTACAAGAACTAGTTTAGAGGATACCCAAAGGATAGATTTCTTTGCAGACTAAGCTCTTGTCCAGTTAGATGAGGCCAAGATCTTCGCCGGTACTTACAAATGTACCTTTAACAGAGTGATGGTGTTCTCTTAAAATCACTGAAAACTTTTAAAATCAATAGAAATCTCTGTTGCGGGATATTTTACATCCTGCTTAATGACTTCAAACAGGAACTATTTCTTGATCTCTTGCTGCCCTGTTTTCAGCAGCCTCGGGACACCCTGTGGGCCACTGCATTTAGGTGCCAGTATAATTTCGTAAGGATTTGTCCTTTTTAATGGTTTCTTTCCCACCTCACTTTTTAAAGCTGCTCTAATTCCATATTGCCCTAATTGTGATATGCAAATTTTAAAAGGAAAAATCACAGCCAATGTATTTTAAGATTCTTATGGGCAAGCAGCCACCTGCTTAACATGATAAATTTGGACAGCTTTTCTCACTAAGGAAAATAAAAAGCCTTCTAAATCAAGAAAATTATGTAAGCAAATCGGATGAGTGTGCTCTAAAATTAAACCGGCCTCACAAGCTCTGGGGCCTTCAGTGTGAAACTGGTGAAGACTATTTTGGGGAGACTGTAAAGACTTGCCTGGGGTGTGTCCGGGGGTGTCCTGAATTTCTCTCCCTCCATTGATCAACTTGCCCGTTTGATGTGACCAAATGTGTAGGAGCATAAAAATATCAGGGACCATCCTTTCCCAGGACCGGCTCCCCAACATCCTAAATGAGCCACAACAGGCATTTAGCCCAGAAATGTCACCGAATCACTGGATGACTTGTCCCCTACCCTCATGTAACTCCTGCCACGCAGCATCCTACTCAAAGGCATGACTATAGCACAGTTATAGCTTGGTGTGGTTTTGCGGCGGTGGAGCAAAGTGATGTTTCCATCATCTGTGACCAAAGACGTCTCGTGTGAGCTTCCTAAGCCTGGAGTTTGCAAGCTGTGTTATGTGCACTCTGCAGACTATAGTTATTCTAGGACGAAGGTGGCAAACTGAGTTACAAAGGCTTTTACTTGTCATCTTGCCTTAAACCCTGTCCTCCTTGCTCCGTGTGTGTTGTGAGGATCCCTCTTGTCTTAGTGCTTTGTCTTCATCCTCCCTTCTATTTTATTACCTAAACTCTTCTCCACTTTGCAGTCACATAAAGCATGTTTTTCTGTGGTACGCGGCCAAAGCTGCTTTGGAGACCTCTGTTCCCATGCTGTGAGCTGTGTTTGGAAAGGGTCAGCATTATCCTCCAGGGATTTGAGTGTCTCCATGAGGTTTCCCCATGGGGACTCCGGTGCCAAACTCCCTTCCAGTTTGGGGTGGGAGAAGGGAAGACCCTCGTCTCCGCATGCGGTCGCTAGCGCAGTATCTCCAGCCACAGCGGGATTTAATTGACCCCCTTCTTAGCATTTGTGCTGAGATGGCTTTAGGCTGTTGATCGGCTGGGGTGATCTTAAGGGGTTCATGGCACTTCTCCTGGCTGAAGCCAGATATAAACACCTGGAAAGTCTTAGCAGGGAGCACGTCTCACGTTATGCTCTTAGTTCTCGTTATGCCCAATAGATCTGTCAACTCAGCCGCACAAGGTATTTCCATCTGGGGAAAAATCTTCCCTAATTTTGTTTTACTCTCTTATTTGCAGAGTGCTGACAGGTTTCTAGCAAACATACCAAGCATTTGTTAGCATTGCTATCCTTTCCCTTTGCCTGAGTCGTTCTCTTTCTTTCTTGGCCCTTGGTCCTCCTGAGCTCTTGCAGCCAGGAGACACTGAAATCACAAATGTGCAAAATACAAGATGGATAAACATCTTAATCTCACGGATACTTCAATCTAAATGTTTTCCGAGGCCCTCCTTCAAGAAGGATTAGCCGGTAACAGTGTCTAAAAGGTCGTAGCCTTGCTTTGACTTGCTCTGCTGCTCAAGATGCTAAACGTGTGTGAAAGCTTCAGCAAAAGGCCTGAGATGCCATCACTGTTCTCTAAGGCTCCAGGGAGCATCTACGTGTCCTCTTGGGCTTTGGACGTTCATCTTGGAGCTCTGCCTGCCTGTATTAGCCATTGTGATAGCGTTGCCTAGAGCGCCCAAATGTGACATGTATCAACTGGCATTTTGGCTGCGCTAAGTGTAAGATTTTTCCAGTGTAGGTTTATATCTGTTTTTTTTCCTCTCAAGTGTGTGCATATTACTGTTATGATTTATTTTCAGGCTGTAACTTTGGTTTTATCACTTGAAATATTTTGGAAACTTGGAGGGCTTTTTTTAATTAGCTGCAAGCCCTCTTTAACTTGGAGGAAAATTCCAGTGTGAAGAATGCTTTTGATTCACAAAGAAATTATGTTACAGAGCTCTGGTAGAAAGGCTTCCTCTCATCTTTGTGTTATTTGGGCTTAACTTTCCTCCCTGAAGCTGCCATGTGCTTTGATAAAGTTGACTTTTGCTTCTTGACAGCTCCAGAATAGATCAGAGTTTGTTATTGAAATGTCAAGACTATCAACATGGTTATCCTTCAGCAGAAAGCTGGGTGGGAAACCATGAGCATGGGCAACTAGGTTTGACAAAGGGTGGAAGAGATGAATTGGTATAAGCCTATACGAATAGTGGGTTTGATGATAAATAATAACAAAAGTTGTGTGCTAGGATGGGCTATTCTTGCTCCCTTCTGTCCTGAGACCTGTTAGCCTTAAACAACAACAAAAAGGTAATGGCTCCCGGTTGTTCCTTTGCTATAAAATAAAATCCTAGAATGCTTTGGGTTGGAAGGGACCTTTAGAGGTCATCCAGTCCAACCCCCCTGCAATGTCTTTCCTTGGTTTTATTTTCAGTATTGCTTATTCCTCCAGCTGTGTGTGCAAGTTATATGCTGTTGGGGCACTTTCAACCACTGCTATTTTGGGGCTGGAGAGGGGTAAACTAGAGGGATTCCTTTCTCTGCCACTGAGAAAACAAACGTCGCTCTGGGGATCGTGGTGGCGAGAAAGCTGGCAAAGCAAGTGAGATCCTGCCACTCTTGTTCCTGTGGTTCAGCCTGCAGAATTGCAAGTGTAACCCACGCTTGCGGGGTTTCAAGGAAGTGAGGTGTGAGCCTTGTGGGTTAGCGTCCCTTGGGGACACAGGTCAGGGGATGCTGGATGCCTCCGTAACCTCAGGGAGGGCTGGAGGGAGCCGGGGAGGTCGGTGGAAGGCTTGGCAGAAGGCACACGCTCTTGCAGGGATGAGAGATTAAGGTTGGGGGTGGGACAGTTTTCTTGACACGGGGCCAACTAGAAAATCTCAAGCACAGATGAAGAAAGGGGAAGGGGAATGTGATACCGTCTACCAGGGAAGGACGTAAAACCTAAGAGGAGGACGTAGCCAAGTCTTGTCGCAGTGCTATAGGGTTTCAGCTGCTGCTTCAGCAACGCTGTTTTGCAGTGATTTGCTTAAAGCGCGGGGAATTCTAGTTCAGGTTTGTAGAAGAGGCCAAAGAGATATCTCGTCTTGGCTTATGTATCTGTTTAAACTTAAAACTTCCTTGAATCTCCTAATTATTTCCCTTTAACTTGCATTCATACCCCTCCTTTCAAATGTGCTTTGTCACAGGATTCAAGGAAAAATATAATTTGCATTAAATCGGAGTGCAAGCGGGGTGCAGTTGGTGGTTCAGCCAGCTTTTAACTTCTTTTGCCCCGACTTGTGTCTTCTCCATGTTATTTAGCACTGAACGGACAGCTCTGGTCCTGCTTCTCACTTACGGTGAGAAAACCTTCTGGTTATTCATAGGCAAGTTGTTTCTTTTCTTGGAAATGCAGGCCTGTACTCTTGCTCCAGTATCACTGTTGATAGTTTTTGAGATTTCACTGTATAGCTGAGCACATTTGTGACACTTGGAAATTAACTTAGATCTTCCTGACTTCTTTTTTTTTTTTTTCCAGCCTATTGGCTCTGATTCTGATAGGTTTCATGTAGTTGTGCCCTGTGTCATCCTGGGGATGATGACTCAGTCTCCAGACCCACTGAAAGAGGTGGGATGTGGGAATTGTAAAGCAAGCCCACGTGCATTTTGAAGACAGATGGAAACTTCATTTCAGGCTGGAGCTGCTCCAGTTGTGAGTAGCTCTAATGAGCATCTGTTGATGGAGTAGTCCAGGGAGGGGGTTCTCAGTGTTCTTTTTTACTGATCATGTTAGGATATGAAGGGCTAAACTGAAGAGGAAGATACAGGTTGTTAGTGAAGACTTACAGCAAAGCTTACAGAGTATGCCCAATGTGGTTTATAATTTTCTAAAAAATTTAAATTGTTTTTTTTTAAATTTTCTTTTCCTGTTTGTAAGGAACATTGTAAGGAACTTTTCCATGTCAGACAAATTCCACCTGCACTAAAGCATTGTCACAAATAGTTTTATTATTTGATTGTTTCTACATGCCACAGGATTTCCCTGATGTATATACCACCCCCCCCAGGTATATCCTGGAGTGCATGGAATTTGCTTGTCCCTTGTAGTGCTGAACACAATTTCTGGCAAACACCTGTGAAAAGTGAGCATAACTACTGAAGTGCCATCTGCAAGTGAATCCAGAAGCAGTGTGATTTAATGCCAGCACCTAAAGCATCTGGAGATACCTTTTAATGCACAATTACTGCCAATGTAAGGCTTTGCAGTTTAATTTGGGAGACTTCAGAGGTGAGCTGTATGAGTAACCTAAATCATCCCCTTTGTGCATGCACACTGCCGTGGAATTTTGTTTCACGATTGCATGCAAGTTTTGTGCTCAAAATCCTTGCCTCTTTCAGTGAACGGGCAATTACTAAATATTTCTCTACTGTTCTCATTAACCGTGTGGCCCTGAGGCTTATTTAGAACACATCATCCAGGTTTTGTACTCGATGGAAAACACATTTGGTTCCTCATGGGTGTTTTTAAGATGCTGTCTGAGACACAGCTCAAAAAGAAAGCTATCAAGGGTCCACTTGCCTACATCATCCCTTCTGATGCTGAAAGTCAGCTTTCTTCATTACTTCTGAGTGCTTAGAATTATTATAGGTCATCCCATGTTTAGTTGTCATCACTAGGGAAACCCAAAGACTTAGCTCCTGGAAAATGAGGTGCGCTAGTGACTTGCGAACAACTGTAAAAGCTGTTTGACTGAATTTGCCTTCTATCATGGCCCTGCTAGAATGGATTTTAATTCTCCAACATGATACTCATAAGATCATAGTTTGCTCTTCCCATGGTCCCCTGCCTCCTTTCCATCTAGTTGTCCTGAGGGAATGAAGACAAGATGGGAATTTGGAAAAGAATACCTCTATCATGCAGTGCTCCTTTGCAGAATGTGTTCACGTAACGTTTTTAGATAGAATTGATTTCCTAATGCATACACATAATTATGCTGATGTTTCTTGGCCCTTGAGTGGCTGAATGGCAAGTCATTTGTATATAACAATTTTGTTCTTTTAACTTCTTCCACTTCTAGTTCTCAAAGGAGTTCACAAGGAATAATTTAGATACAAGATTTTCATATCTCTTCTTCATCTGTTTCACCTAGAGACTCTAAAGCGTTCTGAATTCTAGAGGAGTTTAGCGATATAGATCATAAGTATTTCAAACGAAATGTCAGCTAGGTGCCTTTGTGAATCTGGGAAAAACTGATCATCCAGCCCTGGACTGGGAGATGGATCATGTATTTTCAGACGACACAAACAATTTATTCTGTAAGACAGAGTATCAGCCTGGGTCGTTCTTGTAGAGTTGTGTGCAGGAAGTGCACTGGTTGGTTTTTGTTCTTCTCTGTTGGGTTTTCAAATGTGTGGATTAATGGGACATCTCTCGGTTGGAGCTTCTGACCTCGCTATAGTTTCTCACAGCTGAAACCTTATGACATTCATTCAGCTGTAACTTGATAATGTTTCTAAAGGAAAGGATTCAAATCTTGCACTGTAGATTTGTTGAGGAGAGTGGATCCAATGACGCTTCTGGGGTCTAAGGAGTACAACTATTAAGACAAAGGGAAATGGGAAGTCTTTTCCTTTTTCTTCAAGTTCTTTGGGGCTGTATGCTACATTAGATACATGGCCACCATCTTGCCCTTCAGTCCTTGGAAATGACCATTATATGACACGTTGAAATGACATACTCAATGTTACACCATGGCATTTTTATGTATCTCTTAATGCGATTCAGTAGTTGGAGATAAGGCATCCTGTAGTGTGTACCCACGGAGCTCATAGCTTGCCTCCAAGGCATTTTTGGGTACCCAATGACTTAAGGACTGTCTTTCTGCTCTGCTTGTTTTGCTCGCTGTTGGTGGGTGATTTTAGAAAATGAGAACTTGCACAAATTGGCTGACGGTGTCTTGGATGATGTTTGCATGTTGGGATAACTCTAAGCTGGCGGATCCTCCTCCCATGAGACAATTTTTCCTCAAGATGCTTTCTAGCATATTTTCTTGCACTTTTTACTCAGAATTGAAAACGTTTCTTCCTTTAGATCTCTGCAGGCACTGGGAAAGAGCGGTGCAGGGATTGGCATAGGAATAACATTGTGTAGCTCTGCATTTGTTGGGACTTCCTTGTCAAGCATGAGCAACTTGAAAATCAAATGGCTGCTTCACCTGGTTTGCTACTTCTGAGGACATATTTTACAGGCAGTGGTTGTAACTTGAGGCCTGCTCTGAGCTTCTTGGAATCGAGGTGAAACAGTGCCAGCTTCATGAAGCATACACCTCATGGAGCTGGGGAACCATTCTCTGCTAAATGAATATGGATACAACTGTGGCATCCCACAAAGCTGCATCTTTATGTCCAGTCTTAAAGTGAGGCTCTATCCCTGCCAAAGTAACTTGAAATCTGTCAAAATGTTGTGAAGAACAGCTTTCACGTTTGGTGAGGATTGGGCTGGCGAGGTGCAGCGTGACATAATATGTCTTTGCCCTCTGTAATCTTTTACCCCTTCCAACATCCAGGCACACAAGAGCCGATTCAATTCTTAATCTTGGTGTAACGAAACCACCTCGTGGTTTCTGTATTTCGGTTGATCTAAATTGGGATGGCAGGAGTTCTTGAATCCAACAGCTTTAGGCTATTTTAGGTGGTGAAAATCTGCCATTGGCACTATGGAAGGCATTTATAAGTAACAAGCTAATTATGTAAAATGCACACTGTCCACTTGTTAAGATCTTCTTAAAGTTTCATAATCTAATCAGAATTTGCTATGTATAACACTTGGCTTGTTGTCCTCCCCCCTGCCTTTTTAATGCAACTTAGTTGGATGGATGGATGATCAATACGGGACGGAAATGCTTTCCTTAATACTGGTTGGTTGAGCGTGCCCCACGTGCCTCTTTAATACAATGCATAAAGGACTTTTTTTTTAATTACCGAGCACAAATGCGTTGCTTTGAAAATGGATGATATGCAGTCCTGTCTGCTAAGCAGTGCTCAGAGTAAAGCTTTGGGTCTCCCTGGGCTACAATACTTTGGTTAATATGACTCTTTGTTCGTATAAACACTATATAGTATCATAAAAAAGATGTATATGCTGAAGTCACCCAAGTATTCTGAGGGTATTCACCTGACGTGTTGGCAAAGGTAGGTCTGGCTGAGGTTCTTGCTGATATTCTGTAGTCCAGTCACCTTCAAAAGGTAAGTGAGGGTCCTGCCAGCAGCACAGGTCTGTTAAAGACATCTTGGCTATCAATATCAATTTATTCCTCACCTGTGATTAGCCACGGTTAAAGCATCTGCTTCCCTTCCATGAAACTGTGCATGGATTCAATCCTTGGAATGGTGCAACCCTTCCTCATATAATAGTGTGGGACCTGGGCCTTTCTTGATGGTGGTGAATGGACATTGGGAGATTGACGACAGATGTTCACATTGTTTGTTCTTTCCCTCTTCCTCTTGCTGGGATAAATTGTGGTGTGAGGGAGTGGTGTTTTGGGGTGCTGGGGGAGATCAAGGGAAAGAGCAATGTTGTTCGATGGATGGCAGTGAGGGAAGGACCACGCAGTACCCTTGCATCTGGAGCTGAAGACAGTAAGGTCTGTGGTGTTGGTTGGCTTCATGGGAACCTGTTCTAGGATGCATCAGTGAGAACGTAGTCTCAAGCCCTGGTGGTTTATCCGATGAGTTTGAAACCTGGGCCAGAGCTAGTTTGCTTAGTTGGAGATCTGGCCGTTGAAGTTTCATCTGAGGCTTGTTAAAACCTCAGGACTGCAAAGCTCCTTCAGAAAGACATTCATGAGACACCTTTTATCATGGGATGACCTTTATGCAAGAGCCTTTGAGTATTCTTCTGTTGAGTTTTGTAAGGAACCAGCCCCTACGTTGACAGTTCATTCTGTTGGGGCTCAGAATGAGGATAAACTTGTACCATCCCATCACCGTAATCTGTCTCTCATGCATCCTGCTCTCTCTAGTGCCCAGAAAGTTTGTTTTTTCACCTGTTTAGTTTTTAAACCTGCCACGAGGATAATATGACATTAGAGTGGAAAAGCTATCGCTGTTGTGCAGGGGAGGAATTGCAGAGCTGTAAACTGCTCCCAAAATAGATCAGATGATGTGTCAAACCGCCCAACCATCTAAATACTCCACAAGCTGACCTCCATGCGATATAAAATAGGGGCTGGGTAAAATGTTTTGAGGGGAGGGGGAGGTGAAAACCCCCTTCTGCCTGAATCTGCACGCTTGTTTCTAGAAGTTGTCATTTGTCCAGAAGTTGATTTGGAGCCAGTTTCTGCTTCCAGCTGGGACCTCCAGGTCCTGAATATAAAAGCTAGGGCTGGGGAAGGAGGAGGAAGCTCATTCTCCAGTTGTTTTTCTGTCCCAACGACCTCGAGGAGCTCTTTGCATTCACTGTGCTTCCCTCAAAGGTTCAATTTCAACCCCCCCCAGCTTCTGAGATTTGTGTCGTCTGGAGAGTAACCTTTATTTTCTCTTTAGCTGCCCTGCTACTTGAGCGTGTGTGTGCATAGGGATATCTCCAGGCAGCGAGGGAAGCTGCTGCGTTGGCTACAAGGAGTTTCTTCCCTGGCTGCCAGTCTGTGTGGTCTGGGCAAGGGCAGCTATGTAACTGCAGCATCTGCTGAGAACAGACCGCGCAGTGTTCGGGAGGGACAGCACGATTTATCCCGCAGACCGGCTGATGGAGGCGGGGGGAAGGAAGAGGCCAAGTCCTGCTGTATGATATGTGCTGTGGAGCTGTTAAATTTGGGAGATAAAGCCTTAACAAAAGGGCTGGCTGAGGTGTTAGGGAGACAAATGGGCAATTCATTACGAAGTCAGATGTGTTCCCTGGCAGGGGCGGGTAGGAGAGACTGACACTAACACATGGCCGGCGGCGCTGTCGCTGGAGCCGTACGAGGCATGCCCACGTCCCGGCGCGCCGAGGGCTGCCGTGGGTGGGAGGCTTGCTTGGGGACGTGGCAGGATTGCTGCTGGGACCGCGGAGGTGGGCTTGCCGAAAGTGAGCGCGGCAGCCATAGCCTCTCCCAGGAAAGAGCAGGGTGCTCTGGCTGTATGAATCCATCAACCCGGTGTTGCAAAGTGGTGGTGTGTGGCGTGTGCTTGACGCCGCTGGGTTGGTTCTTGCTGTCATCCAAAGGGTTGGAGATGCAGGTGGGTTAAATGCTGCAGGTGAAACAAGGTCCTGCAGGGCATCTTGCAGGCGCCTGTCTCGGTTCTGAGAACATAACTGCCATATGGGGTCGAACCAAAGGTTTCTTCAGCCAGGCATGGACACCTGGGGAAGGCAAGGAGAAGTGGGACAAGGGATGTGTCTCCTGGTGTGTTCTGCTCGCTCCTGGCAGACAGTGGTTTTGAGGGTTCCTGAGCCAGAGGCTGCCTTCAAGCCCTCATGTTTCATCACCCACCTGGGTGAACCTCCCTCTGCTGAATTTGTCTAATCCCTTTTGGAATCTGGTCATGTTTTTGGGCTTCGCAACATCTGGTGGCAATGAGCCTTGCAGTTTAATAGTGCGCTGTTTGGAAAAAAGGCTCCATTCTTGGAGTGTCTAGCATTTATTATCTTTTTTTTTCTTAATGCTGCTTCTGGCCTGAGTCAGCGGGTCTGATCCTGGCATCACCCTGAGGAAAGTGCTCCCTGTGGAGCCCCCAGCCTTGGGCAGGTCTTCAGGGCTTCATTGGGCTTCATGCCAGTAGCTTGATCCATAAAGAGCCAGAAGGACAGACAGGAGATGTTTTGGGAATTGGAACCGCCCTTGTGAAGGAGTGCCCATACCCCATGTGCGATGCTTTCTGACGCCTTCTTTGTAAACCTGCTGGAATAAATATAAAGCAGCAGCAGTGCAGAAAGCACAAAGAACAAAGACCTATGGGGTTTTTTGGTCCTCTTTGTTTAGACTTCAAATGCTAAATATCCTTTGCTATGTGCAACCCTCCCCAGAGAAGAGAACCTACTGAGAAAGACCATGAGGTTGGATTTCCTTTGCTTGGAACAGAAAATCAAAAACTATTGCTGCAGGTTTATATTGCAGAGGACTTTCTGGCTTTTTAGGAATTTGGGCTTTGTGGTAGGAGCAGATGTAACAGAGTTTGCACATGGCTCAACTCTTTCAAGAAAATCATGCCGTTGAGCACCTGGCCTATTTCCTTTGGTCTGCTGTCTTTAAAATTTGGTATAAATTCTTCTACTGCATTCCCTTGTGCAATCCATCACATCTGTGGTCTTCTCCTGGTCCTCAACCCACCAGAAACAATTCAAAAGCAAGGCAGGGCCGGAGGGATGGTTATGTATATTTTCTATAAGTGTGGTCTAGAAATGTCCCTTGTTTTCTATGCCATGGAGCGCTCTTAGGCCTGGTTCTAGATTAAAATGAACTACTCTAACCCCATGTCAGGGATGGAGCTGAGTTGCTTTTTTACTCAGCAGGGATCTGAGATCTTGGGATGGCAGGATTTTCATCGGTGTAAAAACAAACAAACAAAAAAACCAAACCCCCCCCCAACCCAAAAAACCAAAAACCAACCAACCAAAAAAAACCCCCCAAAAACCCCAAACCAAAACTCCCCTCCTCAAAAAAAACAAACAAAAACCCTAACTCAAAAAAAACCCTAAACAAATGAAAAAATCCACAACCACCAAACAAATCCCCCTACCTTATGGTAGTTTTGCCTTCCTGCTGCAAGGAGGTGTTACTATGGGACATAGATATGTTGTGCATGTGCGCATCTCTTACCAATTTATGATGGAAAATACTCTGAAAACCTCTCTCTTTCCTCCCTCTGCACCACGGGGAGCTAAACAGGTTTAAACAAGCCTTTTATTTTTTTTCCTCTGAGCTTATTTCTTCATCTTCTTCCATCGCGTTGCTCCGCACTTACTGCTTCCCTGCACCAAAACTCACGGCCACACGTTGCCTACGGTCTAGTGGGACCCATGCCAAAAGAAATGATGTTAAGCTTGGAAAAAAAAATTAAATAAAAATAAGCATTGGCCTGGATAAGGAGCAGCAGTGGATCGCAGGGTGGGGGTCCAGGAGCTGTCCAGCTGGGGAGGGGGTGCCGGCAGGGGGGTAATTCCTGGCACAGGCTGCCAAGGGCGAAGCTAATGCCGTCTTAAATCGGGAGCGAAAGCCCCTGTTGCCGCCTGGCCCGTGCATTCCACTGGCACCGCGGTTCACCGGCCGGTTTTAAGTTGGGTTGAAAATCCTTCGTAAATCTCGCTGATTGCGGTTTCATTCTTGAGGGGATGAAGGGGAGAGGAAACAACCTTCCCCTCCTCTTCTCCCCCTCCTTGCCTCCTCACTCCACCTCTACTTGCTTACGGACAAAATGGGTTGTTCCAGTGGAATTAGGTTGCTGGCAGCTCTTGGGGCCAAGCTACCTGGGACCTCCCAGCCGAGGGCAGCTAGTAGTCATCGAGTTGTAAAAACCGAACGCCGCCTCCTCAAAAACCCAGCAGTATTTTCTAAAGGTGGTTTGGTACTGGGAACTGTTCAGCACAAGCCACAGGAATTGCAAGGGACTATTGCAAACGCTTGTAGAGCTGGTCCTGATATTTGCCCTCTCCTTGTATCCTTTCCATGCTGGTGAATCTTAATGCTGCAACTCTGAGATATTTGCCTAAAATAAAAATGTCTTTTTTGCTCTGGTGGACTGGAAACTTCTTGAATAAGGTTTGTGGTAAGGAGGGCAGGGGGAAGGAGGAGAGGGAGTTCAGCCTTGTGGTTCAGGCACACCACCAAGGGCTGAAAGACCCAAGTTTGATTCCTTCCTCTGCTGTGGAGTTTCTCTGTGATTGCTTATGCCCTCCTGACTGGGGGAAGGGAGGCAGAAGGGAAGGCAACGCTTCCTTCAATGGAGTGCTATTAGCTGTAATTCATAACCTGTGCAGGTCTTCTGCCTTGCATGGGTGGGAAATGCTGCAGCAGCTTGAAGTATTTGCTTGCGGTGCTTCTGGTTGCCACAGTGCAAAAATAGCTGTTCTTCGTGGCACCTTGGTCCCACAGGTCCTATGCAGGAATGTGCCATAATGAGAACATCTCCAGCCTTCCACATCTGAACTGAGTCACGTATTCCCTGCTCATTCACTGAAGTATTTTTCCTTCGGCTGCTAAATTTTGCCCTCATATACTACGTGCCAAACTCTTTTTTGGTAGGTTGTAGAGGAGAAGTTGAGGGCATGTTTTCGCAGGAAATTGCATGGAAGCTTATTTATACAACCATCAGTGTCTTGCCCCATTCACAGAAAAATCCCTTCTGAACCAGTGTGACAACTCCTTTGTAAGGGTGTTGGGGTCCAGCTCTCTTCTCAGTGCAGGACAGCTGGCCTGGGGGGGAATTTCACTCGCCTGGACTGCTGCGTTCAGCAGCCTGGGAGAAGTCCTCTGACTTCTGTGTGAACTTCAGCTAAGGCTAAAACGGGAAACTGGGACATAAATTATCTCTGTGGTAACATCTGGGCCTGAAAAGAGCTTAATGATTTGGGATCAGAGTGGCTGCTGTGAGTGTTAGAAGTATTCAGGAGAGCAGTGTTGGAAAGGGAAGAGCTGGAGATTTGCACCAGCAAATTCTTTCTTCCAGAAGCAGCTGTTATTTCTCTTTTTGCTGGATGCTGGAAGTAACTCTTGATAGGACCCGAGAGCCTGGCAGGTATGTGTAGCGAGATCCTTACATGCCTGCTTCTTCATCCTCTTGCACAAGATGTTCAGAGGAGAAGAGAGCCCAGAGGAAACCAGTGTGTAGATCTATCCAGGTGGAGGAGTAATTGAAGAAAATTTGAATGACTGAAGCCTACAGAATCTACGCCTTTTTGTCTCAAAAAAAAAAAAAAAAAAAAAAAAAAT